>JAOWBL010055709.1:0-17710 GCA_028564865.1 Zenarchopterus dispar | reverse complement strand
AAATTCATGTTATTGTTTGGTGTATTTATTCCTTGTCACTTAAGCCTCCCTTAAGCATAATTAAATATTAAATATTACAGTATATTTAATTATAATTATAATTTTATTATAGTCTTAGGGGATTAAACTTCCCAGAACATTGCTGGTTTTCATCTACCAAGCATCCGATATATCAATGAGGTGAGGTTTTTGTGCATACAGAAAGCCATTGAAGTAACTAAAAGGATCCAGCTATACAAAAAAATACAATGACATGTCAACCAACCTTGAAGGGATTTATTGAATCTAAGTTTAAGACTACTACATTGACATTTCCTATTTTCTATCTTTAAAATAAAATAAATTAAATGTAAATATAACCATTTCACATAATAAATCTTGCGCCTCAAAATGATGTGGTGTGAAGATTTAGAACTGTTGCCTAAATCTTCTAATAGTCTGTGGTGTAAAGTGCAACTCAACCTGCAGTTATCTTTTAGGACAGCAGTGCCAGAGACAGTAACGTAAAGAAACTGATAAAGAAGACTGGTACTGCACTACTCAGGAGCATATAGAGCTTACTGAGGAAAGAAAAACACTCCATGAAATGACAACATCCTTTTTAACAACACAATAATTCAACAACAGTGTATTCAGTCAGATGCTCCTTCAGATCTGCTGCAGTCCACACTATAACTGCCCACAGTTATAACGTACTCTGAACAAAAACTATTTAAAGCCATTATTATTAGTCATTATAAGACATTATTACTAACAGACAGAGTTACTGTGATATGCAGTTTCCCTTCTGTGATTAATAAAGTATTCCTGAACTGAATCGTATTAAAGGTTCTCAGTATGAACCTTGGCTTGGGGTCTTTCTGTGATGGAGTGGTGGTCTTTCCAGAGGGTACCCTGCCTCTCCCCCAATTACAGCTGGGAGAGACTTTAGTGGCACCTCTGAAAAGGGATAAAGCTGTTGTATTTTTGTTTGTTTGTCTAATGAGCTCTTGTTTTTGGTGAGAAGCATAAAAGGAACTGCCCCTTGAGCTTCACCGTACAGCCTCTGACTTACTAATGATAATTAATCTTGATACACACTCATTCGAGACGCTTCCGTCCGGATTTAGCATTTTTCCTAAAGTTTCCAGTTGACTAATGAGGCCGCAGCTGTCCGTTAGAAAGCCTATTACTGTAACGTTTGTACATTTGGACCAAAACCTCATCCAAATGTGGATGAAAGTGCAGCAATACTCACATGGCGATGTGAATGGAGCCAGTCAAATCTGGAAATTAGTCCTTGACAAGTCATTTATTGCCATATTACTCAGCCATAATTTCCTGTCTTGTCACAGACAGCACATTGGCAGTTCCTGCAATGTGTGTGTGTGTGTGATCTTTTTATTAGGAGGATCAATTAGCCTCAACATTTGTTCCATTTTGCCACAAGGGGGTAAATACATGACACAAATGGAGAGAAAGGAGGACTCTGGGCTGCTGAAATCTCCTCAATGTGACCTGACAGCTCCAACCTCAACATATGGCATCTTGTTCTCTTTGAGCATAATGTTGTTAGTTTAAACTGAAAGACTGGCAGATTGCGCGTGGCAATACAATGAGATTCCACATGAAGTAATTAAGATCCCAGTGGTGGTTTGTCTTCATTCAAATTACCTGTCCGCTGCGATTTCTCACAGTGGGAGTTTTGGCTCAAGCTTGGCCGCAGTTTCACCTCGATTATCTCATCAAGATAATCAATTCAGCATTAGAGATTTATGTCTATGTATAAATCCATTGTGGCTGTGTATTTCAACTCAAATTAAACTTTAAATACCAGGTTAAAATTTAGACTCTAGGCCATTTTAGTTAAGTTGCAAATTTTGCAATTTTTGTCAAATTTGATTAATTTTCTTTAAAAAAAAAATCATACAATTTTTATGGTACTAATAAAATGTGCTTATTACACAAGTTTCAGAGATCCTCTTGTATCAACTAAATACAAATATATTTTGTTATTTAAACCTTTTTTAAAAGTGTTATTTCATGTTTTTAAACGCCTGTGTTTTTACTTGTTTGACAAAGGAGAAGTGTGAGAAATGGAACGGTAGCCCAATTTTCCCAGTTCTGCTTCACTGACTCACTACAGAAAACCCTTATTTTGTCCCAACTTGAGCAGCTCTCACTCTTGAAGTGAGTTGACAAACCCTTTGAACACATAAGTGTGTGGTCTGGAGCAATAAAAAGGCCATAAAGTGAAATCTTTTTCACATGTCTGCACAATGCCACGGCTGACTGAACCCCAGAGAAATAGATCCGTTGGTCTGGCTGAAGCTGGACTAAGCGCAAGAAACATAGGCAAGAGAATTGCAATCTTTCGCCCGGCTAAAGCATTCAGCCATGTGTGACTGCGGCTCATCAGGATCAACAAATTCACCTTCTCCACCAGTGAAACAGAGAGCGCTCATCTGAAGCTCCTGCTGCCATCACTGGAAGAATCATCACACCTCCAAGTGATTGAACAAGAACCAGTATCTTCAGATTTCTGGGTGCTTTGATGTATTGTAGGTTAGTACTGTTCTTTATTGAGAATATGATGTTCTATTTAAGGGAACTGGCTGAATTGCCATCAATCCCAGAATGTATTTAGAATGTAAAAATGCCTCTCTCTGTAGTGTGACTAAACCTTCTACCTGGCAAGCATGCATGTGGCCAGCGTAATGGTGCAGCATCAGTGTTGGTATTAATGTTCGTCTGTTGTCCGTCTGTCAAACTCCTGGTCCATTCTTCCCTCACTTGCTCATAAGTGAGGGAAGAATGGAGCAGGAGACTGACAAGTGGATTAATGTGGCATTGGTCTGTCGTGGTGAAGAAGTAGCCGAGCCTCAAGATAAAGCTCTCGATTTACCAGTTAGTCTGTTCCCTACCCTCAGCTATGACCACAAGCTGTGGGTAGTGACCGAGAGAATGAGACTGCAGGTACAAGCAGCCAAAATGAGTCTCCCCCACATGACGTCAGGTCTCTCCCTTAAAGTTAGGGTGAGAAGCTCAATAATCGGGGAGGAGCTCAGAGTAGAGTTGCTGCTGTTCCTCTGCATTGAGAGGAGCCAGCTGAGTTGGCTTGGGCTTCTGGTTAGGATGCCTTTTGGTGAGGTTTTTGTGGCATGTCCCACTGGGAAAATACCCTGGGGAAGACCCAGGACATGCTGGAAGGACCATGTTTCTTGGCTCCCTTGGGAACACCTTGGGATCTCCCCAGATGAGCTGGACAAAAAGGGAAATCTGGGCTTCCCTGGTTAGGCTACTGCATCCATGACCCGACTCTGGAAAAGTGGTAGAAGATGTTTTTTTTTCACTCTGTAATTACACCAGTAAAACTAGGCAGTCATACAGGTTCTTTCTGTAACACTGTAGCTTCAAGATCTGAGCTTCATTTTGACTTTGTACCTCAGCCATAGCAGTGGAGCAAATGAAGCATTCATGAGATGGAGCTGATAAATTTCAAGCAACTAACATTACAGCAATTCCTCTATAGGGCTTGAACATGACAAAGAAATATTGATGAAAAACTCAAAGATGAAGAAGAGAAATGCTACAGAGCAGAGTGAATATTATTTGGTTCTATCCAAACAGTAACTTTTGTTGAAAGGTGCTGGTCACCCCTTCTACAGCATACACATGCTGTCCATTCAACACTGAAGCATAAACTAAGCTTTGCCCGAGCAGACAATAAACCATCCTGCCAAAGCCTGTTATCCTAAACTTAGTATGGTTGTAAGATAAGAACCCAAAATCAACTTCTAAACAATCCTAAATATTCTTATTTACTTTGTGTGTATTATGCATTTGTCTTGTGCCAAAATGATTAATGAGATGCAGCAATCATTTTAGCATATACAGTTAATTATATTCTAATTTTGGTGAAGTACCACTAGTTTGGTGTAGCAATAGTGCACAATATCCCCAAAACCCTGCAACAGCCAGTGGCTAATGTGATTCCTAACTAAGGTCTACTTTGTGAGCATGATTAGATCAGGCCAGATAACCCATATCTTTTCGAGCTTGCAATCTGGTAGACTTCACCAGCTTCTCAAACTCTGTTTTTGCATATTGCCGAGCAACAATGCTCCTACATGTCAAAATATGGGCCTTTAGAAGTGTCCGTTTATAAATTGTTGTGCTGCATTTCACGTATTTATTTCTGCACAATTTAAGTGTCAATGTCACAACATGTAAATAAGACCAATTTGGAGTTAATGAGAAGTTTATTTTGTCCAGTGACTTTGCTAAGCTAAACTAGATGTAGCTTTGTCAGATTGGATTACTGGACCCACAGAGAAGAGAATAATATTTACCCTGTCATCAAACTAATTTTTTAAATTGGTGGTGTATCCCTTAAACCATTTTATTTAGCCATAAAATCATATTTATAAGCAACCATATGATTTGATTAGCAGAATAGTTCGGGAAAGTCTCACTGACAATGGTCAAAAGTTACGGCAGGCTCAATTTTTCCATCTCTCACTCAATTTAACCAGAGCTATAACATTAAGGTTAACAACAGGCACTCCACACACCGTGACAACCGAGTTTCTGCATCCTCTCGCCACTTGATGTTGATAAACTCACACCGCTCCTGGCAGTAGCTTTTTGGCACAGCAGGCTGGGCCGCAGCCAAACAGTCAAGCTGCTATTGGACTCTCCAGAGGGATTAAAGGGTTAACCAATTAGCAGTTAGAGGACGGGTCAGCGTGCAGAGTCGATCCCAATCTGCAGATGAGCCAGGCAGAAGCCTCTAATCTACCAGCAGGTCACAACTTTTAAGACTTCAGGGGATGTGGTTGTTACAGTGACGTACAAAAGTGAATGAATACTGGCCTTTGACTTGATCTGTTTTTGATCTGCAACACTGACATTTCGATTTTGTGTCAAAATAAAATAAAATAAATCCTCTCAATGAGGAACAGGGCTGCAGGTTTCCTGCAATAAACAGGGGAGAAAAATATAAAACAATGATGACATCTTTTGTTTAATCTTACTAAATATCATAAAATAATATTTCTGAAGAAAGTAAATAGATATTAGTACTTGCGTACCTAAACTTTTATTGTATGATTTTACATTTCAGTTTTCTATGTCTTGCTGTGTAGGACAGCACATTCAGAACAACAGATCAATGGCAAGAAACCAAGATCCTCACCTTGGTTTTCTTCTCCTTTTCACTACAAAATGCTGAATCATACTGGAATATTTTACTGGCTCCAGCAAGATTTGCAACTCATGACTTGCAAACACAAACAAGCACACACTCAGCATTGGCAATCATACCCACTCTTCAAACATGCATGAAAGCCAGCTCCATGAGTCACCCTGTTTACAGATTTATTATGTGCAAGTATTCGGGAGTGAAGTATGAGTATTAGTGCCTGCATGTTTTCTGCTGGGCTGATATTAATTTCATTTTTCCTTTCACTCAGGTTTCTCCTAGGGCTTTGTAGGTAATCTTTTCATGGAGCCATATTTGTAGACATGACAGTCTTATCGACATTTTGACCTTTTCCTAATGTAATGAAAATGAAGTAAACATTGTTTGAAAAATTTTATCTTTTAATTCACATTTGCCCTCTATGTTTAGATTTTTTTTCTTTTTCTTTTTTTCCTCCCAGTCCTATTCACTAGTAGAGTGAGTCACAGAACTCATCTCGGGAGAGAGAAATAAATTCTCATCTTATCACTGAAATGGGATGCCAGCAGGGTTTCACCTCAAATAGAGCATGTGAAAAGGTAGATAAAGCACAAACTCAGAACTGAAAGTTTATCATCTGAATATAGGAAGATTTCTCCACCGTAAGTGAAAGAGTAAGTGGGGAATCTGAACTACAGACCATGGTTAATGATGATTTAAATTACGTTAGCAACTGATGGAAATACTCAACAAGAAAATCTCAGAGCGGTGCCAGGTTTACAGTTCCAGGAGCTGAACTTCGGCTTATGCAAAATGTTACTGCATAAGCTAAAACAGCTCAGAAGTGGGCCAGCTCTCCAGCACGATGACATGATCACGAACAGTTCCATAAATCCTACTTCTATCTGCATCGCGCTAAAAGTGTCATCCAAATGCCTAAGCCCTGGTGCTAATGGTACGCACTCAGCTGTCAGATTAAGGCTCATTTACTCGCAGCAGGGTCTTCAATTACCAACGATTAAATCCCCCTTTGGCGTTCCGTTTTGCGAGAAACACGATCTGTCTAAGTTAGAAAGTTTAAGGAAACATCCAGCAAGATGGTGAGGATCAGGTGGAAGCAGGTGGCTGTTTCACTTCGCCTGGTTTTCAGTGGCAATTACCACCGATATTAAAATGAATATGTAGCAGTTACAGTCAACAGGGTGGCTAATGGCTAGGTGTTATACTTAATTGAGAGGGTACAGGATCACACAGGACTGTTCCAGGTACTGCAGGTGGACCACTAAGCTGAAAGACAGAAAGAAAGAAAAACTAAACAGCACAGACACAAGGACGACAACTCGACGTAGAAAAGCTCCAGCTCATTAGCAGGTTCAGCCCCTCTTGTTGTGTGTCAAGTACACCACAGCTGCTTCAAGTTTATAAATCAGCCCCATTCAAGATAATGAAAAGACACGAATTCGCTACAAGTCACAGGGGAGCCAAAGTTGACTGTTTTTTTTGTTATCCTATTAACTTTTAGTGGCTAGTTTGGTTATGCTGGACTAAGCAGCAACAAAAACAATACTTGTACCCTCCTCATGGGATTTCTCAAAGCAGAGAACAACTCTAATAAGCAATTTAAGCTGTTAGCGGTCAAACTGACGCAGACAGTCTAGATGTAAATGGATAAACCAGGACACAGATGCTCTATTAGAGCAGGGGACACTGTTCTGATTTAATTTTTTCATTTACTGAAAAACACAGAGCCACTCGTCTGCTGGGAAGATTGTTTCTCTTCACACAACAGAGAACGGGAGTCCAGGTTATAAAAAAAGAAAAAGATAAAAGAGGCAACGTGTAAAAAATAAACTTTGTAAAAGCCACAAAGACAGAACAAATGCCATTTTCAATAATGAATGGTTCAGAACATTCTGGATTTATTGTTTTAGGATTTCTGCAGCCTTTTTGTCTTGGTCATGTTGTAGATAAAAAGTTTGTGAGGGTCTTTACTGCACTCTTGCACCGCCAGCTTATTTGTCAAGGCCCTTTGATAACCAAATACAGATGTCACAGAGATAGTATGTAACTTCTGAAATTACAAATTGAAGAATGTAAGAGAATAAATATCTAAATAAATAAAAATAGTGAAAATCATGAAGACCACACAGGAAACTTGTGAGGAAATAGGTGAAGAGCCTTAAAAAGTTGCCATGGAAAAACCCCAGGTGAAATAAAATGTATCACCCAGATTGATGGCAGTTTCTCACTTTTAGCTTGGTTTTTGGCATTCATCTCAAGGAGTTAATTTTCTCTGAGTCAAAAGAATCTTAATTGAAATATTCTTAATTCGCTCACCCCTTATCTCTCATTTTTCTTACTTTGCCATGTGTCATGCAGGAGCACGCAGACATAGCAGACTTGGTGCACTGTTTGTCATCCAACTTCATTCCAGCTCCATCAACTCATGTGCCTACGTGAGATGAGCAAATGAGCAAGAAGAAATGAGTGACGGTTGAGTGAAGACCAAGCATCTCTTGATCAGACACTTGTAAATTCTCCCAGCAGAGTCGCTGCTGTGTGCAGGTGTTCAATCCTGTATTTACTTGCATTGCATACACATGCCTTTCAAGTCAACCATGCAGAAATGCATTTGGCATGGTCTCATTTGATAAAAACACGCATATTCGATGCAGTCTCTTAGATGGGTCCTTGTTTTTCTTTTAACCTTTTTATTTGCAGAGAAGACAGGCTGTGATATGGAGCATAACGATTCTCAATTTCATGCATTTTCAGTGTGCATACAGAGCTACGCACATCTACAGTCATGTGAAAGGATATACACTCTTTTTCATTTTAAAGTTTTTACAGGACACAATTTTTAATCTTTTATAAAGCCTTACATTTATTTGCCATAGACTGTAAGTAAAGACTTGGACAAACCTCTGTAATGTAGGTTTTCTGGAGAATCAGTGTGAAGTTCAATTTGGGGGTTCTGAATGATGCCATGTTGGCAGGAGCTTACTCTGCCTAAAAATCAGATAGTTCACATATGGATGAAATGGTGAATTGAGCATACCAAGCTACTGGTTGTACCATGCTCACCTTACCTCAGTTACTACAGGTTGGATAATTCAGATTTACTTAACTCATATTTGATGCTCAATATTGTTATCTTACATTCAATCTGATTGAATCAGTCCACCCATCCTTATTTTACCTGTTACTATCAAAACACCTGAAATAGATACTGTTGTAGGTGAAATGAGGACTGGCAGAGCTCTAAATGAGCTCAGTTGGGATTTGTGGTCACTTGGTCACCCGGCTGTCCAGGCAGAGCTCTGAGCCAACTGAGAGGCTATCGAAGGCAAGTGGACCAGTTCTTCAAGCTGGAAACTTCCTGGAATGAAGCAGCAACAAAAGTGGCTTGACAGGTGGACGTGGCTGCTTTGACTCCTGCATGAGGTAGCAGCCAATGAGGTAGACGTTATACTCCAAGTGACCTGGGTTGTCAAACACTGACCCGGGTTGAAAGTAGATGCTTCCTTAGCTAAGCTTCGCCCAGAGATTCTTTCAGGTCAAGTGAGATCTTTCCAGAGTCATTTGCAGTACTCTTTAAAATTAACAGCACAATAAGTTATATTCTCTTTATAATAAAAATTATTATGCTTCATTAGGTCTTTATTCACCAAAAAGTGCTGAATAGTTAAGGTGTAAGCTAGTTGTTTGATACGACAGACTGCAATAAAACTATGACTCAAAAACTAAAAAAAAAACACCCCTATACATAATACATTTGTGGTTTTATATAATTTTACCTGGTGAAGTACAATGAAGTCAAAAGAGATTGATTTACCTTTGTTTATTTAAGATATCTTTGGTCATTTGAGGAACTGCAAGTTGCTTTTTTCAACTTCTGTGTTTATGACTGATTAGAAAGCAGATTAAGTGGGTTAAGTGGGTAATTGTAACACCTTGGTGATTTTCTTTTTGAGCTATTCTGCTGTAAATTTGCTGCTGTACGTGGGATCAATGTCCTGTTCCCTCAAAGTTTAGCTCGAGCTTTGGTTATTTAACAGAGGGCCACATATTTGACTTTAGAAAACATACACGTGTTCACGGTTGACTTAAACCCAGGTCCCATGACTTCAAAACAAGCACAAATTCTGCTTCTACCATGTTTTGTAGTTTCTCTGGATATGCTGTGTTTGGTTTATGTGCATCGTGGCCATCTCCATTCTGGTCTTGTATGTCCAGCCGGCATTGATTAAGACAGCTTGTAGTGTGTTCAGATTTAGTGTTGCATATCTTTGCTATTCTGCTTTCATGTTAATTTCATGTTATTCTGCTTTCCAAAAATAAAAAAGATTTTGTCATAAAAGCTTTCCAAATAAGGTATACTTGTGAAGACTTTGTACAGTTCTAATTGTACTGTTTTAAACTTTGAACATGCTAAATTCTTGAACTTTTGCAGTCTCTGAGCATTGTGTATTGTGACCTACTTTGAAGATTCACTAGGGACAAAATTATTCTTGTCAAGTCAAATATATAAAACATTAGAATTGACAGAAAATGTGTTACCTTTTTCACATGACTGTACAAACTGTGATAAAGCAAGGCTTTGCCATTTATCTATGCATGAAACTGTAGGGGAGGATTTAAGTGGGGATGAATTATCATAGCCACGGGAGCAGTGAGGAGAAAAATAGGATATGTGTGTGTGCAACACAAGCACACAAATTCTCCCACACATAACACTCACTAGTTCTCTAAAATAGGTCCACTGAGCTTGGCTGCTTGAGTTAAGCTCCTTTTAGTCTTTGGTATAACTCTAGTGGATCTGCAAGTGACCCAGAGCACCCACGACAAATGTAGTAAAAAAAGATTTGTGCTCCAACTGAGTAGGCCGTGAAGGTGTACCTGAATATTGCCAGGTAAATCAACTGTGATTTGACTTGTAAATAAGATGTCCATCCCCTTTGAAATGAAGATAAATGATGTGAAGTATTAAGGCAAAATCAGCGTCATAAATCAACATTAATCAGTGTTTGCTGTTAGTTGTCTCTCTCTGGGTGTCTGTGGGTCTGTGGATAATTCTACACTGGCATCCTGATGTGCCAGGGGTTGCACATTCAACCCACCCTGCCTCTCTCATGACATGCACTGCTTTTCTAATTACTTTGAAAAATGACAGAAGGCGTCTCCATTCAAGTGTGTCGCTGACTGTGGTACCACTGGTTGCTGGGACATACATCACTCTAATTGGCTCAAATAGCTCTAATATATGCCACCATGTTGCCTTCATGGATCAGCAGTGTCGCCTTCTGAAAATCAATCCAGGAACATTGTGCGGAGACAGGAAAGGGTTGCATTCAATAAGCGTCCCAATGACTTTGGCATTTCCGTGTTAATCTTTTTGATATCCACGAGTGGAGAGAGAGCGGTAATTGGCAGTAATTGAAGGGGACATGGAGGACTCAACGACAGGAAGGTCTGAAACATAACAGGAAGCATTATTCATATCCTTCTTTTAATTTTTTTTAATATATCTGTGTGTGCGCTTGTGTGGGAAACAGTGGGTGGGTTAACGCACATGTCTATTGAAATATAGTTGTAATTATACATACCTTGACATTTAAAGGGGGGCTGTAAATATGAGGAAACAAAAAGGTGGGAGGTTGATGCTGCAGGGCACTGGTGCTTAATCATCAACCTACTGCTTAATTTTCCACTGTGTGGGTGGTTTGCTGACACCTGTGATTCCTATTGAATTGGCAAATTACCTGTTGTAAAAACAGATAATTATTGCACAATATTGAAGGTGACACTGGGAGAGCGCCATATAAAAAAGCAGGTATTTTAGAGCAGCACAAAGGAACTTCTGTAATTTTTAGCTTGGGTGGTTGCCTATTGGAATGGAGGTCAAGTCACATTAATAATGCCGTCAAAAGGCTATTGTTTGATCTCTTGCTCGGCCGCCTTTTCACTTTCTCAAGACTCTTAGTCACCTCAACTATCAAGTTAACTGTGGGTCACTTTAATTATTGTTGATGAGGGACATTGTGCTGTGAAGCCATGCTGTCATAAGAGATGAATGGGACCTGAGCCCAAAGTTACTTTGGATGGTTTTTTGCCAGTAGCAGGGACAGGGAGACCACGGGAACTAGATGACGCTTCCAAAAAGCAATCAAAGGTGAATTCAAATCAAATTGCAACTGAAGTGAAGATGTGTAGATCCAGCTTGCTTAGGAGTCATCAGAACATTCAGTTATATTAAGTGCCAAAGATTTGCCCCCCCCCAAAAAAGTTAACTTTGAACCTTGTCAGTAGGGTATACGCTATAATTCTATAAACTACTACGGTGAGGGGCTTTAGGCCTGGGGAGCCAGGACAGCGTGTGAGCATTGTGAGAGATGGCGAATGCCTTTTGTATTTTGTCAAAACTATTCACAGTCGAGAGAAGAAACTATTGATTGGCCAAGGACCAGAATTTATCATTTTCAGCGTGTCCACGCTGACCTGTAACCAGCAATTCAGCCTCAATGATTGTTGAGTCTGGTTCATTTGTGCAAGTGTCATATGCACACGACCCAGTGTCTGATAGTTACTTTTGTCAGTAACTAATACTCTAATACATTACTCTTTAAACAAAGTAACTCAGTTACTGTTATCCTCTGGTGTATTTGTTCATTACTGGCTCTGCCCCTTTACTATCGATACTCATGTGGATGGTGTTGAAACCACTTAAATTTTTGCACTTCAAGTAATACATAGTTTAAATAAGTTTCTGGCATGCAAGTTGAACATTGCTCATAGATTTCATTTTTGAGCAGCTGTTATGGTCTTTTTCATTTATTTGTTTCAAATCCTTTGCTGGCCTGGCTTAAGAAGTGTTGAAAAATTACTTTGTTTTTGAGTTTGTATTATATTTTGTACAACATTGAAATTAAATTATAAGGACATTAAAAGGAAACATTTTTAAGGATGTTATTTTAAAAAAGCAACTAAAAAGTTACTTTAACAGTCACAAATTACTTTTCGGTGTAAATAATAAACAAAGTAACTGAGTTACTTTTTGAATTAACTACAGTGCAGTTGTAACTAGTTATTTTTTAAATAACTAGCACAACACTGATGGCAGCACATTCACTGCCATAGCAATGAATACACTCAGCTGGAGTGTTAGCATGGGAATATATTATTGTGAGGGAACCATAGACTTAAAATATAATTGGGTAGATGATCGACAACATCACCTATAGGTTCCTGAAGAGCAGCTTTGAAACCTCTTCTCTCCATGAGCAAACTTGCCAACGCGCCCAGGAAACCAGCTGGAAACACGGTCCCCTCCTGTCAATCAAAGTGAGCTGTGGCTACAGGTTATGGTTGAGAAGAGAACTCTAGGCGTCCATGGATGTGTGCTGGAAGTATCACTTGGGAACAGTTTCATGCATGTTTTAGCCAGTTAATTTGACTGTTCTAAAAAACATTGTCCATCTTTAATTTTATGGTCCACAAAGCATGTTTTACTATTGGATAAATGTATTCCCATTTATTCATTTATTAACTATACTTTGTTGGGCTTGGTCAGTTTTATTTTGGTGACTTGGCATGTTAAATAGTCAGTCATTGGTTAAGCGCAAGGGATTTGTGAAACACTACTAATTAATCGGTGTGCTAATATTCTAAGACTTAGTCTTATTTTATTTTACAATTTTAATTTCATTTTAGACAAGCTAACTTAGTTTAGCCATGCCAACATTCCAATAAAGGAATTTGATTTTCATAGTATCAGAGACATTTTTCTGATAGCACCAAGAAACAGAGGAAAATGGGGAAAGAAAAATAATGCTGCAGAAAAATATATTGGTTATATTGTTCATAGATTTTGGTATTTTATAAGAGAATAGAATAAAATATTTTGAAGTAGCATCATGAAATTGTCCCCTGATGTGACAGATATTGGTTGATTGTTTAGGCACACCAGTTATTCTTAAATTCTGTTTCCAAAACAGCAACAATCGTAGATTCCACTTTTTACACAGCTATCTCTCTCCCTCCAGCAAACTCTTCAACACAACTCCCTCTCCATTTGAGTTGTTTCCATTGCTCTCAATACATCACCTTGTTCATTGCTAATCACCTGCATGCAAAGGCAGTTTAATAAGCAACCACTGGTGCCACTCCCTGGATGGGGAGGCCCTGTGGATTGCTTTCAGACTCTACATCTTTCTAGATGTGGTTCGGATCTTCCAAACTTCACAAAAATAGCAGAAGTAGAACATTTGCAGAATGACAGTGAATGACACTCAGAGAACTGCAATAACAGACATAATGTGGCATTTTTGATTATCTCAGACTGAAACTGTATTATTGGCATTTGAATAATGTTAAGAGGAACATCTGAGAATATTCCCCACTCACATTCAACAAATTTAACATTAAGTTGCCTTTAATAAAATCATTCCGTTTACTACATAGTACACCATACTAACAAAGCACATCTCTATTTCTTTATTTCTATTAAATAGTTCATGACACTGCTTCATTATTATAACTCCTAGCGCGCCTTGGTAACGGCTTAAATAATAAGCTTGGCACATAAACCTACATGAAATTGGTACAGTACGCCCTTATCTGTGTCATACATTCATCACACATTATAATACTGGCAAAAATCCAGTTCTCCCTTCAATCTACAGACTTGCACTCTGCCTGATGACAACATTCCCAGGAGAACATCCCTGATAAAGCACCACTGGGTGGTCTCCTCATCATTCCTTGAACTGATTTACTCTATCTATATGGTGGGAGATTAAAAGGACAGAAAAGGACAGAAAGAGAAAAACTGTATTGCACAACAGAAGACATATATCACTGTCACCATGGCGGAAATGGATGGTGGCCTTGCAGTGAGGACTTTTTGTCAGGAGATACTCTCCCATCTTCTTTCGGGCCATTTCTTCAATAGTTATTTTCATCTCAAGGCCTTTGATAGAGCAGCTGTAGCAAAGATTTCGGCATGTGGCGATTTAGGGCCATAAAATAGTGCGAGGAATAGTAAACATGGGTTCAGTAGTGATGTACCGCTGTTTTTGCAAAAACCTCTGCTGCACTGGGATTCTGACCGTGGGTAAAAAGTAAATTGTGTGCTTGGGTTTTTGCTACCTTATCACACCATTACAGCTGTTGCTGCTCCAAGCTCAACTCTCTTCTGCTAAGTGTGTTGGGGGTGCGTGTGCACAGAAGTGTGTCACTGAGAAAGACCGAGAAAATGGGAGATGAAATAAGGGCAAGTGATGGGAAAGACAAAGGCAGAATGGCTCTGAAACTCAGTGGCTGGTGTCTATAGTTAGGCTCCTTTTAAAACCAGTTGCCATCTTGTCTGGTTGGCTGGGCTGAAATGTGTGTCTAAGATAATCTAATTTATTTTATTAATTCCCACATTCTTTTTCTCAAATCCTTAATGGTCAAATTTAAATTTTTGTCATTTCTGCTATCATTTACAGATTTTTATTTTCCCTTCTTTCGAGTGAAATGCATATTTTTGTGTTTTTCCGCAATAAACTTTGCTCTGCAAATTACTTAGTTTGTTTGAGAAAACCTTGAATTTTACAAGTGTAGCTTGTATAATTTATAAATGTTCCTATAAGAAAAATTGAAAGGAATTTTAGTTTTTCTTCTATCGTTAAACAATTCAACAAATTAACAAAGTACATAAAGTACATAAATTAATTTAAGAAACATCATTGGGAGCATGGTGCAACTTTAAGCAGGACAGCAATGATCTCTGATACAGCAGAAAAACCTTTACTCATCAGTACCAGATTAAAACCAAATGATCAAGAGATTACTTTTGGACAATAATTGTTAAGCATGGTAACACAGAGATAAAGTCAATCCGCCCCTTCACCCATCCATTCATCCATCCATCAGCTTAAGTGTATTCAGAATCCGGTCGTGGGGGCAACAGAGAGGCCTAGGCCTCCTCTTCCCGTCCACCTCCCCCAGCTCTACCAGGGGAATGCCAAGGCCAGGTGAGAGATATATCTCTATCATGTCTCGGGTCTGTCTTGGGGCATCCTCACCAAATGCCCAAACCACCTGAAATGAGTCCTTTCAATTTGGAGGAGCAGTGACTCCACTCCGAGTCTCTTCTGCATGACTAGGTCAGTCATCCACTGCCCCATCTTTAAGGGAGAGTCCCACCACCCTCCAGAGGAAAGTTCATGATCATAGGCAAGGGTAGGAACATAGATTGAACAGCAAAGAGAAAACTTTGCCTTTTGACTCAGCTTCAGATAAACTTAAAACCAACTCCACCACATCATCATACTTTTGCAGCAATCTCCACAATGCCTTCTCCAGGTCCACAAAGCACATGTGAAATGGTTGGGCAAACTCCAATGATCCCCCCAGGATCCTACGAAGTGTATGGAGATGATCCAGTGTCCCACTATGAGGGTAAACTGCATTGTTCCTCCTGAACCTGAAGTTCAACAGTTGATCTGACCATCTTCTCCTGGAAGATGGTCAGATCATCCTTTCTAAAAAGGGGAAGCACCACACCAGTCTAACAATCCAGAGGGACTAGTCCCAACAAAATGTTTCAGAGGCATGTGGACCAAAACAGCCTTAGCCTTGAGGAACTCGGAGGGGATGTCAACTGGAGGGAATGTCATCCACCCTCAGAGCCCTACTGCTGTAGAACATTTGAACTACCGTGGCGACCTCAGCTTCAATAGGTAGACCTACCCAAATGCACTTTACACTTCTTATGGCAGTATTAATATAGAAAAAAAGTACATTATTATTTTAAAAAGAAGAAATGTTGCCTTCAAGACTTTTTTAATTGTTATTTTTATTTCTATTTTTGTTTTTTTCTTTTTTAAATGATTTTTAAAAGGGACATCAATCTATTATAAAAACACTGCAGTGCAAAAAGACATTCTGCACATATTACAGAACTGATGAAAAAGAAAAAGAAGGTGCTGGACTGGCCTGTCTCTGTAGTTGCATATCACCACAGGAGAGAGTATGATAATGACTCATGTTGCACATCTGAGGACGTGTTCATGTGAAAATTTTAAGAAAATAACACCTAAAATGGGCCACCACCCTTAATTATTTGGCATCCTGACTGTCTTTAAAAAGGGTTATGAGGAGCAAAGAAATCAATAAAACCAAATGGTGGAAGCTTTACCATTGCAACCTTTGAAATGTGTTTCAGGCTTTAAATGTATACAAAAGAAAGCTGATGAGAAAACCACGAATAAGGGTTTTCAGAACATCAGCCAATCCACCATAAATAGAGCTGATAACTATACACTGGTGTGCAGAAACCCCATCAAGTCCCACTTCATAAATCTCCTGTTATGTCAGCTATGTTGCATTGGGACTTTGGAGTAAATAAACCCAAGACCCAGAGGAGAGTAAATAGCTGGAGACTTTTATACACAAAGCTAGTGTACAAAGGCTGGCAGATATTACAATTTGCCTGGAGAATGGACATACATTTAAACACATGGATGATTAATACATGATTTACCCGAGCTTTCATGCATGCTGATATTTTATAACATATGACCACATCGCCAGTTCTACTTCTTACAATGCCCTATTGACCTCAAGAAAAAATCTTAGGGTTGATGATGACCATCCATGAAAGAAAGGTAAATTAGTTGTGAAGGCATGCGTCACCTCCTGTATACACAGATCAGCTGCAGTCTGCTTCACCGCACAACTGGTCTCAGAAACTGACCCGTATTTAACATTTGGACAACTTAAAAATGAAAAACATTGTGTTGCTCCTTTTGTAACGTCAAATACTGTATAATCTCAGTTGTGATCTCTCAACCTGTTTGGCCAAGTCAAATCGTTTTGGACTTCATTTCTTACAGCTTATTGTCTATTTCCATTATACATACTTACTTATGTTCCAAGATCCTTGATAAAGTGATCAGGTAAACATCTAGATGATTTTTGATTTTTGACTGAGAACTTGCATGGAAAATGAATGAATAACATCTACAAAATGTCAAACAGCGAACACAGTGTCTAATGGCTTTCACCCTTCAAAAGATTCCTTTGTGCCATTAAGGTCTGATTATCTTAATGTCCCAGCCGTCGACTTGTCTCTGAAATAATATTTCCTGAGATTCAGATATCAGCTCTGCTGAACATAAATCTGATAACGTTATCAATAACATGAACCATCCTGTTCCCTGAAATTCTGAGCCCATTTCCTAAAGGACCTAATTCAGGTCGTCTGCCCATTTATCTTATCCATACTTCACTGCTCTCACTTGACTGGCTCCATTATTGAGCGGATCTTTACTGGAAGGAAATAATGCATTATAGATTCATGAGAAAAATAAAGTACACTCTATTTCAGTTCTGAGATTTTACAAATCAGAACATAAATAACTTACTGCTTACCGAGTTTTTAAATGGGATAAATACAGCTACAGATTAACAAAAGCACACAGCACACGGTATTATGCCTTGCAATCCATTATATATATATATATATATATATATATATATATATATATATATATACATATGTGT
>JAOWBL010055638.1:0-23170 GCA_028564865.1 Zenarchopterus dispar | reverse complement strand
CATCAGAAAACTTCTGAAGATGGCAAGTCTCTGTGTGGTAGCTGAGGTCAGTGGTGTAAAGGGTGAAGAGGAAGGGGAAGAGGACAGTCCCTTGTGGCGCCCCAGTGTTGCACACTAACCTGTCTGACACACAGTGCTGCAGATGCACATACCGTGGTCTTCCAGTAAGATAATCCACAATCCAGGACATGAGCGGGGCATCAACCTGCATTGCTGTTAATTTCTCACCCAGAAGATTTGGCCTGATGGTGTTGAGTGCGCTGGAGATGTCAAAGAACATCACCCTCACAGTGCTAGCCGGCTTGTCCAGGTTGGCATAAATGTGATTAAGCAGGAAGATGATGGCATCCTCAACTCCAACTCCTCAACTGGTAGGCAAACTGAAGTGGGTCCAGGTGCAATCTAACCATGGGTCGAAGCTGGTCAAGGGTGAGTCTCTCCAAGGTCTTCATGACATGAGACGTCAGTGCCACAGGTCTGTAATCATGAGAGCCACTGGGATGTGGTGTCTTTGGTACAGAACCAAGCACGATGTCTTCCACAGCACTGGGACCCTCTGCAGGCTCAGACTCATCCTGAAGAGGTGGTGAAGGACTCCACACAGCTTTGAGGACTCTGGGGTTCACACCATCTAGTCCTGCAGACTTACATGAGCAGAGTCTCATCAGTTGCCTCCAGACCTGGTTGACAGTGAAGGTAACAGGTGTGGGCGGGGTGTCAAGTCTCACAGGGGTAATGTTGGAGAGAGGAGGAGGGGAGGGGAGAGAGAGTGGAGAAACTGGGGGTTGCAGGCCAGCAAGTAGTTCTGCGGGAGGGAGAGCAGACACTGCAGTGTCGAATCTGTTAAAGAACCAATTCAGCTTGTTGGCCCTGTCCTCCCCACCTTCAGCTCCCCTGCTGTTGGATGGCCTGAAACCAGTGATGGTCTTCATACCACTCCAAACCTCTCTCATGTTGTTCTGCTGGAGTTTCCGCTCCAGTTCCCTCCTGTACTTGTCCTTTGCCTCCTTGATCTTGACCCTCAATAGTCTCTGTGTCGTTCGCACCTCATCCTTATTGCCAGCTCTGAAGGCCCTCTTCTTATCATTGAGGAGGGCCTTTATGTCCTTAGTTACCCACGGCTTGTTGTTTGGATAACAAAGGATGGTCTGAACTGGAACAATGAAGTCAATGCAGAAGATGATATATTCTGTTATGCACTCTGTAAGCCTGTTCAAGTCATCAGCATGGGGCTCACAAAGTGCCTTCCAGTCTGTCACCTCAAAACAGCCCTGTAGTGTATCCAAGGCGTCCTCCGGCCATCTCCTCACAGTCATTGTGGTCACAGGCTGCCTCTTCACAAGAGGCACATAGCAGGGGGTGACGTGAACTAGGTTATAATCCGACCTGTCTGGTGGTGCAGGTCACATACTGGGTGAAGGTTGTGAGTGCTGTGTCCATTGTTACATGATTGAAGTCACCTGAGATGGAAATGAAAGCACTCGGATGTTTAATCTGTAACCAAGTGATGACAGAGTGAATGGTCTCACAAGCAGAAGTGGGGTTGGCAGAGGGAGGAACATAATTGGCCACTAAAATGACATGGGAAAGTTTCCTAGGCAAATAATATGGCTGAAGTCCAACAGCAAACAGTTCAATGTTCGGGCAACAAATCTGTTCTTTGATATGTATCTGCGCAGGGTTACACCACCGATTGTTGACGAGAACGGCAAGTCCTCCTCCTTTCCTCTCACCACTGGCAGTAAAGTCCCTATCAGCACGAACAGTGTAGAAGCCCGTGACTGATGTGTTTTCATCAGGAATGTCCCGGTGCAGCCATGTCTCTGTGAAGCACATTAAACTACACTTCCGGTACTCCTGCTGGCTTCGGATCAGCGCTGTTAGCTCCTCCATCTTATTCGCCAGTGACCGTACGTTCCCCATGATGAGAGACGGAAGACACGGCTTATATCGCCTCTTCTCCCTAAGTCTCCGCTGCTTCATCTCCTCTTTCTTCCTCTTCTTCTGCCCTGCACCTCTGCATCCTCGATGTGTCTTTCTCTTGATTTCAGCTGGGACGTCTGTATGTCTCACTGACAGTCTAGTGGAGATCAATGCAATCAGCTGGTCTCTGGAGTAAGCGAAGCGTGCAGTGTGAAGTTGTTGCACTGCAGTCTCATCTCTCAGCGAAAGTAGAAGTTCCATAACAATAAAAAAAAAAGAGGGAGAAAAACTCTCTACACCAAAATGTATAGAGAGGGAACTACTTAAACACAAGTTACAAAGGCATATAACAGAAAGAAAGTATGAGAAATATCTTTAAAAAGTTCAAAAGTAGGAGAATGAGCAGGAGCGACTGCAAAAGGCAGCACACCGGTTGACGCATGCACACTGAAGGCCATGTTGGCCATGTTCTCTTTCAATCCAAGTGTCCAGTCAAGTGAATCCTCAACCTATGCCACAGAATGTCCTGATGCTATGCTATGGACACTCTAATGGTTGAACATGGTTTTATGAATAAACTATGGTGGGCACAGGCGTTCAACATCATAACACTGCTCAGATTCAGTTCAGATGGGCCATTTACTCTTCCAGGAATTGTTGTTGTCTCTCATGTGAACATTGAAATCCCCCAGCGGAATGATGGAGTTCTTATTATTGGCATCATCCAGCACCCCAGCTAAGGACTTCAAGAAGGCTGGGTAATCTGAACTATGCATTGCAGATGCACAATCAGAACCCTCTTGTCTACTGAGGAAAACCTCCATGTACAGGTTCCAAGTCAGTGGAGTATGTCTGTCCAGTCCAGATCAACATCTCTCACCTTGGCAAACTCTAGAGTGGAACAAGGTCCAACCTCTTCTATGGAGGTTGGCCCCAGAACCCAAACTGTGAGTTAAGGTGAGCATGGCTATGTCTTTATTTTTTCAGATACTTTCTTAATCAGACTCCTTCCCCCAAAAGAAATGAGGTTCCATGTCCCAAGAGCCAGTTTTTAGAGCCAAGGCCAGCAAGCCAAGGCTCACGAGCTTGGCTGCTTCCACAATCACAGTGCACCTGGCATCTCTGGCCCATCCTGTAGGTGGTGAGTCCACAGGAGTGTGAACCCATGTTGCTTGTTCAGGCTGAGCCCAGCTGGACGCCATGGTTGAAGGCCTGGCTACTTGGTGCTCATCAACAAGCCCCTCCCACTGACGGTCCAGGGTGGGTGGTTGGTAACCCTAATTCCAGGCAAGGTATATCAACTTCTTGTTCTCCCAAATCCATATGAGTCAATGGAATCACACTTAAGGACTAATTTGCCTCAGGCGACTCCACCAGAATCTATTGCTCTGGACAACATAAAAAGTGTGTTGTCCACCGGTGAAAACACTGACATAAAAGTTCTGAGTCAAAGGATCCAATGTCTTGAGGACATTGATTTTAGAACTGCAGCAATGTTGGTAAGCTGGACCATCTCTCAACCTCTCACGTGAGTTCAGGCTTCTTCCTTTCAGGGAGGTTAAGCTCCATGTCCTGAGAGCCAGTTTTGATAACCAAGGGTTGGAATGCCAAGGCCCATGCCTTCAGCCACTACCCATTACATTGGACCTGACCACACTGCCTATTCTGGCTGTACAGTTCAAGCCCTTGACTTTCCCCATGTTGTGCAACAAAAGGAAGTGCTTGTTTAGTTATTAAAGAATTATTATTAATTGTCTGAAGACAGTTATTAATGACAAAAATAAATGATCAAAATTAATAAACCAAAATGGGGCATCACCTGAATATCAGGAATTAATAAATGAACAGCACAATCAGTGTCAAAATAGCTGTTACTGTATGCGTGCAAGCCTGTGACCAGTGGTGGCGCTATAATGTAACAGTGAAGGAAGGAGTCACAGCAAAGGCCCTTGCAACCAGCAAATGTTTCAAAATGTATCAAATAACCACAAACAACTTCTCTCATTAAAATGAGTCAGAATTTATAAACACGCCTCAATAGTTGCAATCAACAGCACGTGGACTAATGTTCTGATATCAAAACTACACATAAGTAAACAACTAACATGAAACAGAAACATCAGTCTATATACATGTGTGTTTGGGTGAATGTGTGTGTGGCAAGATGGTTGTAATAGTGGTAAAAATGGTGGACAAGACCTCGTGGTGTTCAAGTCTTGAGTGATTGAAAATGGTGTCACACCCAGCAAGAACAAAGGAAATCTGTGGCCTTATGGCCAAGATAAGAGTGCACACGTGTTTCTGGGTTAGTAGGAAGGATGAGAGAAAAAAAGAAGATTCAGTAAACCCTAAAAACACTAGAATACCTTCTCACCACCAGAAAACTAAGCTACTCTGATGTTTCCCACACAGAGATGCATCAATGTGAAACCAACTTCACATATGCACTCTGCTCATTTAACCCGGAAACAATGAAGAGGTTCTGTGGGAGGACACATCAAGAGGATCCAGCAACATGGATGGATTAACAGATAAACTAAACTGAATGAACACACTTCAGCACCAATAACAAATAAACACAGTTGTGTGGGATCAGCAGTCTGGCTCACGTGTGCGACATCGCAAAATTAAACTAAGTAATGCATTAACTGAGTTTCTCTGCCCAGACATAAAACCAGCCTCTTACGTGGATCACTTTGTGAGTGATGGAAGTGGCCTTTTTGTCCTTGGCAGAACCAGCGTTCCTCTCCGTTCAGTTAACAGCTGGATACTTATGCTCTGCCGGTGGTCCTGGCGAGGAGCAGCTCTCTCTTATTCTCTCCTCATCTCTGTTAGGATGAGCGTTGGTACAACCGCTGGACTTCCTTCGTGTCCCAGTTGGTCTGAAGGTGTTCATGTCATCGGGGTGTGCACAAGTCCCTCATTCGGCTCGTCTGGGGCTCAAAACGTTCACGGGTAGCTCGTTGCAGCGCTGCACAAGACAGACTGCAGTGCTGTTTCCTAGTAACTGGAAAGCTTCCTCAGACGAGGTGATGGAGGAGGCAGGCCTTTCATTGGTAGTTTGTCACGCTAAAGTTGGAGCTGTGGCCTCCACAGCTCCCAGGATCAGAAGAGATGAGCTCCGTGTTGGAAGCAGTGAGAGAATTTGTGAGAAAGACATCTCCTGAGAAAGAAAGGCTTCTGAGAGAGCCCTTCTGAGAATGAAGTCTTCAAAGTGAGAGAGAGCTCTTGTGAGAGAAAGAGGTTCTGAGAGAGAGAGGGAAAAAGAGAGAGAGAGAAAGACCTTCTGAGAAAGAAGTCTTGAGAGAGGAGAGCTCTTGTGAGAGAGAGAGCGAAGAAAAAGAAGTAGCCGCTCTTTGTAGTCGGTCCTGGACTGCTGGGCATCAGCGGGGACCCCTGCTGTGTTTTAGGGTACATGCCCAAAAAGGGGCCAATTCCTTATTACCAAAATATTATATAAGCAAAGTCTGCTGGGAATTTGAATCATTTAGGAGGTTTCTTTGTTTGAAACCATGCAGTCAGGCCTTGCTGCTGATGTTAGGCCCTTCTTTGTTTCAACATATGGCTGTGGCCCAACACCCATGACCCCATTTTCCAGGCCTGGCTCCAGGATGGGGCCTGATGACTGATGTACCCGGTCTTTTGTTTATCTTTAACCATTTTTTCACCTGGGAGAACCTCCAGAGGACAATGGCCTTCGATGAAATAGCTCCTGGGATCGTTCAGAGATCCAAACCCTTCCATCACAAATACGATACTAATTGAATCCTGTTTTTTATGCGCTTGTGTTATGAGTGTTAGCTACATGTGTGCTGGTTTCTTGTCTTTTGAAACGGGTTAGACTGTGCTGAGCTCTCCCAAAAATCTTGTTTCAACTCCTTTCATCTGAATATTTTCCACCATTTCTGCTTGTAAAACAACTGAAGTGCTAGAAGTTGGTGACTCTTTGGTCAAAACTGGCAGCAACTCGGTTCATTCTCATTATGCGCAGCTGTGTGTTTCAGTTGTTTTTCTTGTGAAGCTGTTTTTTGTTAAGGAAAATCAATCAAAGCAGAGGAAGAGCAGTGAGTTGACAGCAAATTCAATTAACTGCGGAGAGGATGTGAGTGGCGAGACTCTGCACCCTTTTCTATCAGCAAGCAAAGGATTAAAGTTCAAGGAAAGTGAGAGGAGGAGTGTGAGTTAATAATCTCTGGAGGAGGATGAGCGACGAAGGTGCTCGGCTTCATTTTCATGTAAATTCCTAAAGTACAAAATGTGACTCCTGAGCTGTACTGCTGAGGTTGGCTTAAAGATGCAAACGGGACCAGAGTGTGTTTGTTCTCGATACCTCGTATCCCAGGCGGGCGGCGCGCTGCAACAGCGTCTCTCCAGCATTTTTGTTCACGATGAGCCTGCGAACCTCCGGGGGTGTGGGCCGTGCTGAGGGCATGTGCTGCAGAGAGGGGGGCCGATGTCCTGGTGAGCCTGAAGGGTCAGCTGGAGAGACCTGTGTGTGTGTGTGTATGTGTGTGTGTGGAGATAAAAACATTTATTACCACCATAATGTGCTCCAGGATCACTTTTATTACCCATAATGCAATTAAGCCCACACGAAAACAGGCTGACTCTCCTGCTGCATCTGTCAATGTCAGCTTGTGATAAAAACACATGCACATGCAGTCACGTGCAAGAAAGTGTGTGAAGCCTCCGGCTGATGACAGGAAGCTCAGGAGGAAGAGGAGGGTGATGATTTGTCTAAGAGTAAAGCAGGACCAGGTGAGATGTTCTCCTCCTCTGTCCGATAGTTAATCAGATGGTTCTGATGGACATAAAAGTTTTTTTTATGTTCCTCAGGAATGGTGGTATCCCTCCATTATCTCTGGATCACTCCCCGACTCTGACATAACACAAAACCTGATTAGCACTTCCTTCTTCTGTGGAGCTCCAGATGTTTTTTTTTTTAGGTTCTCCCTCTTCAATACCCTGCCTAGCTGTTTTAATTTGATTCCAGGCAGGTCATGGATAGGGTTTTTTAACAGGTTTCAGACTGACTTGAACTTAGTTTTGGGTGTGTTTTGGACAGGTTTCTTGATTATTTTTTTTTTTTTAGAATGAGGGTTTGGACTGGGACTGGGTTCTGGATCATTGTTCAGACTTGTATTAAAAGTGCTTTCCATTAGGACCTAGACCAGGTTGTAGAAGTCTGGATTGTAGGGATTTTGGACTTATTGTACTTGTATTCAGACTGCTGTACAACTTGGACCAGGCCATGGTTTTGGGAGGGATTTGGCTTGGTTTTTAAACAGGCTTTTAACTTGGTCTTGGGCTGGTTCTTTGGCTTGTTTTAGACCATATCTCAAACTTGTTGCAGACAGTTTCTTCAGCTTATTGGCAGATAACAACATGACCTTGGGCTTGGCTGTTCTGTAGAACTGTTGCTGCTCAGTGTTTTCATGTTCTGGTCCATTTTTTACACCTTTTCTTACAATTGGAGACGTAAACCTGCTAATTTCTGCTCAGTTGTTGAGTCTCAGGAGTTATCTGCTGTGATCAATGAGATCTGGAGACTGAGATGTGGCTCTAAAGATCACATGATCTGCTTTTGGGTTACATTTGCTCAGACATCCATCCTGTGAAGATTGACAACTGTCTTGAAAGTTTTCCACTTGAAAATGATTGTTCTCACTGTGGAATGCTCAACTCCAAATAATTTGCAAATGGACTCATGATGATCAGGTGACTGTTGTGCTTTTACACAAACGAAACATATGGATTATAAAGGGATGGGGTCATAATACATGTGTATTCCATCTGCAGAATCATATGATCTGAAATGTGTACAGAGCTGTATGACTCATCCTTAGTTTGTTACTACTATTGCTGGGAAATAGACGTGCTGAAAAACTGCAGAAATCAGACTCACATGACCAAAATCATCATTTCTGCTGCTGCTCAACTTTTTATGGACCAGCACTCTCTGGCACCGGCTGTGGGCAAGCCTTTCAGAGTTAATTATTGTGACACCAGGGTTAATTAGTGTTTGACAGGCTCTGGTGGTAAAAAACGACGAGTCTGCAGCCTCAACACAAATTATCGTCAGAGCTCTCAGCGGGGCTGTCTCCACGGCTCTGAGGCAGAACTGAACCCTTCCAGATTTATGAAACACAATCAGCTCTGTTGGCTGAACTTATTTCAGTCATGGTTTTAAACAGAAGCTAAAATGATGAATGTTTTCTCTACAGAAGCAGGAAAAGATTGAAGTGGACTGTCCACAACGACAAGCTACATCCTTAAAGCTTACCAAAATCTGCGGTTCCTCTATTGACTACTAGGGTCTGGATCCAGACCTGTTGTTCTTCTACCAACCACTAGGGTCTGGACCCAATTGCAAGTCCATTTCTGTTAATTTTCAGAGCCACACTGTTGTTAGGCTGCTGCCGAGGTTCAGTGGTGGAGGGGGAGGGTGACTAGGGGAGGGATGATGGTTGCATTGTATGACATGTGCAACACTGAAGGAAGGAGGTCCATTCCAGTATGATGTGACCCGGATGCTTATTCTTGAACTGGTGTGGTTGAGATGCAACCGAGAGAACAACCGAGACAGTGACGAGCTCCCAGTCTGGAGATGACCAGTTGTCAAATGAATGAGTCCCATTAAAAGCAATCTCTCCCAGAAATAAATGTAATGGAGGATGAGCTTTGTCCTAACCAGAACTTTGAGGTAGCCTGTGGTGTCTGAGGTAAGGTGGGGGGAGGCCCAGCTGGCACCTTCACTTCGTACGCTTTTGGATGAAGTGTGGTGGGGCAGAGTCAGTTCTTCCTAAGTTCCAAAGAACTGAAACTGTGTGACCTCACAGAGGGTTTGTCCAGTTCTTTTTATACAGTCTGTGTTTGAACCATCTCCGCTACTCAGCAGTCAGACTGCGTGTGTGTGAGTCAGTGTGTGAGTGTGTGAGAGAGAGAGTCAGTATGTGTGAGAGTCTGTGTGTGTATGAGATCAGGCGTCTGTCAAATGAAGCTGCTCGCCGCCACGCATCAGCAAACAGGAAGCGAGCTCTGCTCCGATGTGTGTGTGTGTATTTTCCAGTGCAGTAAACTCAAACAAGCAGGAGGAGGGTTGATTGTGTGTGTGCGTGCGTCCTTGTTGCCCTGAGGAAATCTCTGGTTCAGCAGCTGTCAGAATGACACAATCCTGCACCACAACACACACACTACCATGAAGAAACACACACACAGTACAGGCGGAGGATATTATTCTTTCTCCGTAACCTTCAATCACTCCATTCCACCCCCTTCCGCTTGCTCTCTCCTTCATTTTAATCTGGAGTGAATTGAATAACACACTCTCACACTTATACACACTCACAGTAAACACACACATCCCTGCCAAATTGGCCCTATGGGCTGCAATCAGGATGATAATTGAGACAATTAACACCAAAGCAAGACGAAGGAGAGACAAGATGGAGCTGCGAGAACTTCTGGAGAAACATCTCACCACCCAAAAAGACCATCTTCCCCATCATTTAAGACAAAGTCTTAAATGATGGGGAAGATGGTCTTATCAGGAAGTCATATCAGGATTGTGGTCTGGATTGTAATCAGGACTCTGCTCAGGACTGCATGCTAAGCCATGGTCTACAGTCTGGTTAGAACTGTGGTCTGGACTCTGGTGTAGAGTGTGGTCAGCACTCTGGTCAGGACTTTAAAGGATTCTGAAATGCGTCTCAGTATAATTAAAACTCAAACTTAAAGCAGGTAATTTTCACGTTCTAAGTCATGAAGACTTCTTACTTGGACTCCTCTGGAATCAGGTCATTTATCAAGACTGGAACTTGTGTATAGACAGCATTTAAAAACTGATGTGTCTCGATGGTGGACTTCCTTGTGGACACTAACCAAAGACAGTTGTGTGGCAACTCTAACATGAGCTGGTCTTGGTTGTGAGTGTTGGAGCAGAAGTAACCTCCAGCTTGAAAACCAACACTATCCCAGAAACACAAAAACATGCAATTTCTTTACTGACCACAAGTAGGTTTTGGGGTTCCTGAACACAGGAACATTTCAGGAGGAGTTTGATTTTATCTCAACTGGTTTATTATAACGCCCCCTGTGGATGAACGTTTATATTATAATCCCATGTACAGATGCACTTTCTTTCCTTGGACTGAAAACAGAGGTTCCAGGAGCTTTGATGACTGGATCCTTGAAAATTGTATTCTGGTTTGGCTGCTGTCAGGCTGATAACGTTGGCCAACATTTGGCTTAAATTTGTTCTGGCTTCCTACATTTTTTTTACTTGTTTCGATATCATGAGTGTTTTAAACTTGATTTTATTCATAAAGGTCATTTGGTCCATAAAGGTCTTTTGGACCATAAAGGTCTTTTGGATCTTTATGGACCACACTCTAGAGTACTGACCACACTCTAGACAGAAGTCCAGAACAACGGGTCTAGCACTTGTCATCAGAGTTTTGAAGATACTATGACTCATTGTTTAAAATCATTTTGGTCAGCATTTGACCTCAGAAGTTTGGCTCAAACTCTCTAACAACTCAGTGGGTCTGACTTTTCTTGGCCTCAGAAGTCTAAATCATCATTTCTGAATGTGGACTCATGTATGCTGTAGTGAGTGGTTGGCTCAGACTGGTTATATCTAGACTTGTCTGGATCTTCTAGCAGCTGTAACTTTTATTAATGTCCTTTGATTCAGACAAGTGGAATAATTCCAGGTCCAGGTGTCATCATAAGACAACTCTGTAGAGAACTAGTGTTGGCTTTATGGTTGTATGACACAGTTTGGTCAATGATTAAACAAATTTCTGTGGGAACGGAAAGATTAAGCTTTATTCTTTTTGACCATTTTCAATGAAGGCAAGCCAAAGATGGTTTCAGAACTGGATGTTTTTGTTGGATGGATTCGACTGTCCTGACTCTCACTTGCTCCTCTCTCTTCAGGCTTTTTCACATTTGCAGATTGTTTCCAGAAAACTGCAGAGTATCTGAACTGGAAAAATCCCAGTCGTCACTGGGTGAAAGGCGGGGGGAACTTAGGCTTCTGTCAGTCAAATCAAAATCATGTTTGGAAGGACTTTCCATAGTTACGTCTTAGTTTAGACACTCAGACGCTCCAGTTGCTACGATTCTTTTAATCAATAACTGAGGACGACACTTCATGGACAAACAAAGACAAATCCACTGGTGGAAACCAACACCATGATGACAGGTATCTGGATACGGAATGAAGCTAATTGGTTGGTAATGTTCAGACAGAAGTGAATCTCGTTTGTAAT
Source organism: Zenarchopterus dispar (assembly GCA_028564865.1). NCBI lineage: Eukaryota > Metazoa > Chordata > Actinopteri > Beloniformes > Zenarchopteridae > Zenarchopterus > Zenarchopterus dispar. Next base: position 11,972 of record JAOWBL010055638.1, on the reverse strand, counting down.
AGTCTGAACAAAGACAATGACAATGTCTGGACTACTCTTGACTGTCTCTATATTCACTTGGCCCCGCCCGCCTCTGTAGTGCCTTAGCTCCACTCTGCTGTGCTGTGTGAACACAACAAGATGATCTAGGCTTTGATCAACTTTCATGGATGTTTTAACTTGTCTTAATGCAGTTTGGTTTCAGGACTTGCTCTTGTTTTGTCTGTACTACGTTGTTTTATCTTCAGGATGTGTTAAAACTCAGATTTTGGTTCATCTGATCACTCTTTTATTTGAGTTTCCATGCGTCTTTTGAGTCAAATGTTGAAATTCCACTTCAGCTGGTTGTGGTTTCTGTTGGTATTTTGGACAGTTTACTGGGCATAGCGGCTCGGATGTGATGGTTTTAGGGGTTTATGACTTGCACGTGTCTGAATGTCATGTGTTTCATGTTTCCTCCTTCTATTGTGTTACAGGTATTCAGATTTGGGTTTTTCTGGGTTTAAGCTCAACTTATCTTCATACTGTTTAGTTTTTTAGAGTGTTTATTCTTTAAGCCCTGTTGATATTGTGCGGAAGTTTTCAAAGAACCAAAGCATTCATCTCTTTTTCATGGTGGATTTCAGTGCTTCCACTCCTGTGCTCTGTCAGTATGTTCTGCTGTCAGTTGTGGTGGATCAAAGCAGATGTAAATGGATATGGAGGAAGAAAACAAGCGCTCCCTCCAACCTGTTCCCCTCCAGGGAAAAAGTGTGGGTGTTTGAGTCATGGTGAGTCACAGTAGTTTGCTTGTGTTTACATGTGTGGTTGCAGCCCAGAGAATCACTGGCTGCTCTCTGCCCAGCCTAGAGGACATCTCCAGCTCTCGCTATCATAGCAGAGCTGGCAACATTATCAAAGACCCCTCCCATCCTGGTTACCACCTCTTTGACCTGTTGGCCTCTGGCCGATGCTACAGGTCACACAAAACCCAGACTAACACACTCGGGGATAGTTTATTACCCAGAGCTACCACCACTTTAAACTGCAACAAATGTGCAATAATCTGCATCAACTATGTGCAATACTTCATGCGCAACTTACCTTAGTAATTGGATATTTATTTTGTATATTTTTAACAAGTTTTTATTTTATTTACTTTTCCTAATGCACCAAAGAAACAGCATTTCTCATGATATATTTTGTGTATTTACAAAAAGTTTTATTTTATTAGTTCTTCCAGGTGCACCAAAGGAGCAGCACTGCTAATTTTGTTGTATTGAATGATGCAATGACTATACAGTAAAACACATCTTATGAAACACTCATTCATCAGATGTGTTTTCTCTTCTGCTGGAAGTCTCAGATGTCCTACCTGACTCATCTTCTTCTAACTACCAGAATAGAGAACGTAAGAGAGCATCTGTCAGACTCAAGCAGACATATCCACCAGACAGGTCTGACTGAATCCAGGACAGGAACAAAGTCCTCTTACTGACCACAGGGGATCGGAGCCAGACCTGCAGTTTCTCTACCGACAACAACAGTCCAGATCAAACAGTGAGTTAATCTCCATTCACCTCCATGTTAAAGTCTCCAACTTTACAGCAGAAATAAACATATTTGCAGTCTGGAACAAAAACAGCTTTGGTCTCCACAGTTAGATTTTACACCCATGATGGGTGTACAGGGCAAGTTTATGTACCTCAATAGGTAAAATTATATGAAGCAACAAATTCTTGTATAATTAGGGGTGTGGACTTCTGACTGATGGATGGCTTTCGTTAATAGCTAGTTATAAATATTTTAACTATTAAGTGCTGTTTTGACTTTTGAAATTTGATAACATACTTATTCTTTCATACTTATTCTTTCTTATTTTAATATAGTGTGGCTTTTTCTGCTGTTAGCTGTGCTAAGGCAACACTGAGAGTGGTTCTGAATTCTGGAAGGGTTCTGGGTTGGTCTGGAAGGTTCTAAGGTGATGCTTAGGTCAGCAGCTATCTTCACCCCTGGATAAAGCTCCTATCCAGGACTAAACATGGACACCAGCTGAACTGCTACAAGACCATCATCTTCTACTTCTAGCAGCAGCTGTGTCCTCCTGCTGAGTGGATCATTTCAGGACCCATCCAAGTTGACTAACTGGACCACAAGTCATCAACCCACAGATGAGGCTGGCCTAGCTCAAAAAGTGCCTGAAATGAGATTGTAGGTCCAGAAGGAGTTGTGGTTTTAGGTCTGTCTGTAGTGGTTTCAGATGTTATTTTAGTTACAACTGAAATGAGGATGTTCCAAAATGACATCTGAAAAAAGTGTTACCAGAACGGAAACCAAGATGAAAAGAAGATGAATGGAGTTGAAACCAGGTCTAGCAGAACTGAAACCACCACTATCAGTCCTGAAACCAGGGCCAGGAGAACGAAAAACCAGGACTTTCTGAACTGAAACCAGGACCAGTAGAGATAACAAAACTAGAAGAACTCTGATGGGATATATGGTCATATGGCCTACTGCTAGCAGAAGCTTCTTCTCACCTAACATTGGTGGTTATTTCTGATTTCAGCACTGAAACCAGAAATAACACAGTTAACTGAGGCTTGGTTTGTACAAGTTAATTGATCTTAGTTAAGCTTCATGTCACTGAGGTTTTTCATGTACAAACAAGAAAGCAGGTTTTATTATATATTTATGTCACAAAATTATAATTTTGAATTGAACAGTTTTGGGTTTGTTTGTATCAGTGACATCTTGAGGATATTCTAGCATCCCCATGTGGACCACCTGGTGAGCTGTGGGTGTTTGAACGAGAACATATCTCAGAAATAATGATGGATCTGGATGATCGACACATCTGTGGAATCTACACAGCTAATAGTCAGGAATTCCATAAATCCAGACATCAGTCTTTCTCCAATGAGAGCATAAAAATGGTTGATTTCAACTTAGAAAGCTTAGCAGCATGGTGGATGAGTGGTTAGCACTGTTGTCTCAGAGGAAGAAGGTTCCTGGTTCGGCTCCTGGGCCAGGCAGGAGTCCTTCTGTGTGGAGTTTACATGTATGGGCTCAATATAGTAGTGAAGATTTTGCAGTTCTAAATTAATGTTTGCACATAATTTTAAAGTTTGCACTTGTAAATCAAGTTTGATTCTCTTGTAAAAGAAATCTGCATGAAAATTCAAGTTTGGGAATGTGTAGAAAAGGATCTGCATGGTTGCAAAAAAGATTTGTATTTGTGAAAAAAAATAGAACTTCTTTTGCAAACATTCTATTTACAGAAGCAAAGCTCAAAAGTGTATGTGAGAAGCTGCAGTTGTGAATTCTGTCCTTGAAGTTGCGGTTGTGAATTCTGTCCTTGTCTTTACACTTCCATCTGATTGGATAGAGACAAATCAAACTGTCCAATTAGACAGCCGATGACTTCCTATCCCCCTGTACCACTGCAGACTCTTAAAGGGGAGTAGAGTTTTAACAAGGACGAAAGGGCGTTCAAGTGTGTTATACATGTAATTTATCATACTGTGGGAGTTAAAGTTCACATTTAACACTAGCGTCCCTAAATTATACGAGAATTTTTGTAAAATAAATTCCTCCCTTGGATAACTGAGGTTGACAAAAAAAAAAATCTATCCCGGGGCTCCACGCCTCTTCGTCGTCACAGTTTTGCCACGCAAATATAGCAATCGCAATATTCCATAGTCCTGCTTCATCAGCTGAAACGGTTTTGTTTTCTGACTCCAAGATGTGTCATTTCTGGACCCCTGGCTGGTTAGCGATTCAAGTCTTTTTTTCTTCAGTGCAGAATGTCATTTCCACAGACAACTGCTCAACGTTACATCAGGCAGATCACCTGTTACCCAGTTTACTGTATGTGCTGGAAGTGTTAACTGCTGGTTTCTTGCTGATGGCACTGAAAAATATTTTTGTAAAGTACATTTGTGCTGTCACACAGACTATGGTGTCCTCCAGCTGACAGAGCTGTTCTGACAAGAGACGCAGCATGGTTAGAGTCAGGAGGTGTGTTTCCATTACCCCTAGATTTACACAAGACCCAAATATTGAAAAAGAAATCCTGTAGTAGAAATGGCTCTATTTTGAAAAAAAAGTCCCAAATATTGCAAAAACCTTTTTCCGCTTTCAGGAGGTGGTTTTTCACACTTTTCAATAATCCAGTGTAATAGAAATGCATTTTGTGCATTTCGACATCTTGAACAGTGCTGAATGTGATGTAGTTGGTCAAAAAAGTAATCAAAATCTAGTTTCCAGTTATTTTTGGTTTCATTAATACATGTAGTTGTGCTATAACACTACTTAATATTTATACGTTACTGTGTTACATAGCAGCTTTGCCTCTGCATAATCCTTTCAATGATCATCTGCTGCCTCCACAGAAAAAGTGGTAATCATAATAATTTGTCATAGACTAAAGATGTTTTTGTCCATCTTCTTCAAAGTTGAGATTTTCTTTTTCATTGATTTAAAGAGAAATCTCCCAGGACAAAAGAAAGGGAGAACTAGAAGTTACACTCATACAGAGAAAAACTCCATCCAATGGAAAACCTAACCTCCCTCAGCAGTTCCTGTATTACAAATTCAGTTTTGCTTTTCCTTTGTGAAAAAGTGTAATGGAAATGCGACTAGTGTGGGTTGAACAAATCAAAGTCACCAAACTTGTACAAAAGCATATCAACATCTTGTTTACAGCTTATTGATCCAACAATGTTAAATCTGATGCACCTGTTTCCCCATCAGTGTGCTCTGCTTCTCTGTCCTGATACTGTTTCATACAAAGTCAGTCTTTTTTACGGAGTCTTAAGTGAATCTGGTGACACATAACATTTTTATTCAGGTAAGGGTGAGCGTGGGCACTTCAGGAGGAATTAAATCATTAGGGATTCTAGCCCTCCTATTATGTTCCGGGTCAAACTGACCCATTTTAAAGTTTGAAGATCTAGGAAAAATAGTTAAACTTATTTTTTCAGTATTAAACTTCTTCTGCTTGCCTTAAATAGTGTAATCAACATATAATTTTGGACATCTTTGGGATAATTAAACATGCACCAGATCAAATTGACCCAGGAACCAATGCAGTTTTCCACGAGAATCTCATTTATGACACCTCAAAAAAATCAGACTGAATTCAGAGCTGGACTGTAGAAGGTTAAGTTGTGTTTTTCCTTTAACTGCTATCTCAGTGAGTTTTGTGTCAGAGTTGTCATCCTTACACGCTACTACCTATGGAGTTTTGGCTTTAAACAGTTTGGTGTTATGACCTCTGCAGCATTCTCATGTTTTTATGATGTGTTGTCTTCACTGAAGTGGAGCTTTTCCCTGTTGGTTTGGTGTACTGCATGTGTAGACTGTATCATGATGTTGATGATTTAAAATGGCTTGAACGGTCTCTACATCTTCAAATTTGTAATGCCCGTTAGCTTCAAGTAGAGGAAGCAAACTGACCTGATTCTGTTCCTCATCCTCACTTCCTTCCTCATCTTTCTCCTCCCACTTTGAAGTCTCTTCTCCCATGTGTTTCGTCTTGCAGGGACGCTTGCCCTTTGGCTTGTCAACATCGATGATATTGCTCCGAAGGTCATATGATGAGGAAGAGAAGAAAGATGGATGAGAAGGTAATGCTGGATGGAAGGTGGAGACCCTGCGGCTCTCTTTAAGCTTCTGATGTTTCCCCTGGAGTCGGGATGAGGTGAGGGAGGTGAAAGACGTTGGGGCTGGCTGCTGTAGGGCAGAGTTCTTTGGAAGCCAGCAACGGTGGGAGTCAGCAGAGGATGGAGCTATGTGGAAAACTGGGAGAAAACAAGAAAATGAGTTAATTGTTCCTTTTATTAGAACTAAAGAAACTCAATTTATGATGGTTTACATGAGAGACACAATCAGGAAAGTGTTTATGTCCATTGATTATATCTGTTTAAAACCAGAGGAAACAAATCTTTAGTTCTCAGATCAACATTTTAAAGCTTCAATGATAAAATACAGAACTTTAATATGTAAATGAAAACCATGGTGCTCAAAGCTGGCAAGCTTGTTCAAAGTACCAATTTTGTACTTTGTAATTCCTGAGTAACCAAAAGCTACAGATTTTTTTGTTTCGATTCTGTTGAACAAAACAGTTCAGTGCACCATGAATACCTGCACTGACTGATTATTTTCTAAACTGATTACAGTTATCATTTTGTTTTTGTTTTTTTTTTCTTGTTTTGGTATAATCAAATTCACTTCAGAATCATCAAATGTCTGAGTAATCCTCCATTCACAGAGCAGAAAGACAGCATTTAATCCTTGAAAGTAAGCAGGGACTTTTGTCTCTTCAGTTAATTCTCTCAGAAAGTTTGTCTGTATTATTCTATATGGGATTATTTTTTGTAAGAAGTTGCTTTTGTGAGTTCCTTGTGTCACATATTCTACTTCTAGAACTGAGTAAGTAACGACAAGGTGTATAAGGTTTCTATAAGTGTTTTTATCAACAGAAATAGATTAGGCAAACAAATAAATACAAATATATTAAACAAAATACATAGCAAACTTTTTTATTACTTCAAGGCAAATGAATAAATTAGGAAAGTATTCATGTACAAAAAAGGAAGATATCCATGATCCCTGAATGGATACGCCTCCATCTGTCTTTCTCCATCTTTGGAAGGCTGCGAGGGCAAAAGCAGTTCAGTCAGAAAAGCTGGCCAGCTACTTTGGTCCTTCAGGTAGGGGCCTTCAGCTGCCAGCTCCGCTAATGCTACTACCTGCTACAACCTTCACTGCTGAGTGAAGGCTGCCAGTCAGCAAGTTTAAAACTGGGAAATAAGGTTAGCTGGGTGCTATGTGAGGAACTGGAGTAACCTTTGGCTAAGGGTGAAGGCTGGAAACCAGCTATGGTCCAACCACTGTTGCAGCCAATACACTTAGCTGGACCACTGCTAGCCTCTGCTATCCAGCTAGCGGTGGAGGTCTATGGAAGCGCTAGTGGAGGTCAGCTAGAGTTCACACAATCCTCATCTCCACTCTAGACGTTCTTGTTTCAGAAGTTGAATACAGATGGATGAACAGAGTTGACCACAATGAAGTGTAATTAACCTTAGTTAGTATAAAAGCTTATAGCATGAGCTGGAATAGCAAACTTGTAGTAAATGAGGTTAGGTGCAATTTCCATCCATCCAACTACCAGGCTTCCTTCTTTTGCTCATTTGTGTGTGTTTAGAATAACCACATCTGGGCGGAGTCAGGTCCTGCCAGGATGACATCCTCCACCGTCATTTGTGTGAAGGTATCTAAATGATCCATACCCCAAACCCTAATACAACCCAACCCAAATCAATCCCTACCGAGCCCAATCTAACTATATCCCAACCCAAACCAACCCTATCCCAACCCAACCTAAACCAACTCTATCCCAGCCCAGTCCAACTGTATCCCAACCCAAACCAACTCTATCGCAAACAAACCCAACCCTATTCCAACCCAACCCAACTCTATCCCAAACTAACCCATCCCAATTCTATCCCAGCCTAACCCCATACCAACGTAACCCAACCCAAGTCTGTCCCAACCCAATCCAAACCAACTCTGTCCCACTCTAACCCAACCTAACTTGATCCCAACCTAACCCAACCCAACTTGATCCCAAACTAACCCAACCCAATTCTATCCCAACCCAACCCAACTCTATCTCAGCCTAACCTAACGTAACTCTATCTCAACTCTATGGAGTCCCATGAATGAAAATCTGACCCTGCTTGCAGCTTTCCAGTGTCTTCAAAAAGACACTGGAAAGTCCAACCCAACTCTATCCCAAGCAAACCCAACTCTAATCCAACCCAACTCGATCCTAACCCAATCGAACTCTGTCCTAACCTAACCCAACTCTATCCCAACCAACCAAACTCTATCCTAAACTAAACCAACCCAACTCTATCCCAGCTGAACCCAAGCAAACTTTAACCCAACCCAACTCTATCCCAACCAACTTATGCCAACCCAACCCAATGCTGCTGCAGAAAACTATGAGCAACATCACAAATGTAAGTTTAAAAAGTCTCCAGAGAAAATGAGATGGAAAAAGCAAGAGGCTCTGACCAGAAAGTCTCAGAGCAGAGAGCACACATTTCATGACTGTTATGAAAAAAACAGGGATGAAACGTTTTTGGCTCATAACTACAAATCACAGATGGATGAAAGCGCAAGTGAAGCTTTTTATGATCATTTTGACCTTTAATTAACAAGCCAACCGTTTTAAAAAAGAACCCTTTTCCTATTTGACATTTAAATAAGAGCATTGGCTTCAGTGTCATTTGGTTGAGCAGGGACACCATATGCAGAGCTTATTGTCATGTACAGACAGTCCAGGTTCAAATCCTGGCCTGTGACTCTTCCTTTTTTCTCTACTCCACATTTCCTGTCTAGCCACTTTCAAATACAGGCCACTGTGTCCACAACAGCTTAAAAAAAAAAAAAAGAAGGTTGATTCCATGACTGGGAAGTAATAAAACTTGAATGAGATCTTTGAAAATCTTGAATTTAGCAGCACAACGTCTCTGTTACTTCAAAGGAGGTTTCTGGATATTTATCCACCAAATTGATCTGACTGACTTTCAATAAATGTTGAATAAAGGCTCCTGTAAGTTTAGTTGTTGAAGTTTCAGATCTTAGTGTTTCATCACAACATTGTTTTGATCTACAACGACACAATCTGAACCTCCTCATCCGACAGACAAGCCAACCTCCGCCCTTCAACCGTGGACAAGCCAGATAGTAGAGAGCGAGAGCAACAAAGGAGGCATGAAGCTGGAGACGAGCAGCTCAGAGAGGTGGGGGAAGGGAGGAAACACACATACATATACTCACACAAACACACACAGCCAGAGGTTGTTTCTGCGAGCCGGCGGGGAGTCACGCCTCCTCCATCTGCTGAATTATTTATCAACCCAAACACACACAGACACACACACACATTCATGCATAAAGCACAAGAGGAAATGGTGAGTGAGAATCATCTCAATGTGTCCCACATCTCGCTATCAAGAAGAAAAGTGTTTAATATTAGACCTTGAATAAAAGTGTGCAATTTGCAACCTAACCAGGGAGGTCGAGACCTCCCATCCCCAGCTACCTCCTTCAAATATTCCAGAGGAATAAAGAGGCATTCCCAGACCAGCTGAGAGATATAATCTCTCATTTAGTTCTCAGCCCTGCCGTTTCACACTGAGTTATAAACCACTAAAAGGAAAGTTCATGGTTTGATGAAGCCAAAAGGACCACATCTTCTGCAAAAAACAAAGACTGAATCTCTTTGCCATCAAAACAGATTTGCTCTATTCCCTGACTGCACCTAGGAATTCTGTTCATAAAGGTAATGAACAGAATTGGTGAAAAAGGGAAACCCTGATGCAGTCCAACCTTCATAAGAAACGAATCCCACTTACTACCACCAATGCAATGCTCTGTTTGTACAGGGAGTGGATAGCCTGTAGGAATGGACTTCATACTCTCGGAGAACCCCCTACACACCTTGTATCCCTCGAGGATCCCTTGGATGAATGCCTTCTCCAAGTCCACAAAACACATATGAACTGATAGCCCTCACTCCCCTCCAGGACCCTAGTAAGGGTATAGAGCTGGTCCAGTGTTCCACAACCAGGCCAGAACCCGTATTGTTCCTTTTGAATCTGAGATTCGACAATCAATTGTACTCTCCTCTCCAGCACCCGTGAATAAACCTTACCAGGGAGGCTGAGAAGTGTGACTCCCCTGTAATTGGAACAGACCCTCCGCTCTTCCATCTTAAAAAGGGGGACCATCACCCAAGTCTACCAATCCAGAGGGACTGCCCATGATGTCCACACAATGTTGGAGAGATGTGACAGCCAAGACAGCCCTACAACATCCAGAGATTTAAAGAGCTCAGGGTGCATCTCATCCACCCCCAGGAGCACTGCCATGTGGAGCTTTTTAACCACCTCGGCGACCTTTTATCTGGTGATGGGTGAGGTAATCCCAGAGTCCACAGACTCAGTCTCCTATACGGAGGACATGTTAGTGGCACTGAAGATCCTTGAAGTATTCATTTAATCATCCAATGATATCCCCAGTTGAGGTCAACAGGTCCCCACCCCCATTATACACAGTGTTGGTGAAGCACCACTTTGTCTACCTCAGCCACCTGATGGTTTGCCAGAATTTTCTTAGAGCCAATCAAAAGTCATTCTCCATAAGCTCTCCATAAGCTTTCCAAACTCCTAACATGCCCAAGTTTTTTGCTTCAGCAACCACAGAGGCTATGGCCCACTTGGCCTGCTGATACCTGTCAACTGCTTCTGGAGTTCTACAGACTAATCAAACCCAAAAAGACAGCCACAAGAAGTATCTTAAAATCAATCCTGAAAGATATAGGGAGCCAGTGCAGTGATTTTAAAATGGGGGTAATTTGAGCCTGCTTTTTGGCTCTTGTCAACACATAAGCAGCTGAGTTCTGAAGAAGCTGAAGATGTGAAATGGTTTTATCGGGAAGACCAGAAAGCAGGGCATTACAGTAATCAATGCGACTTGTGATAAAAGCATGCATCAGCATCTCCATGTTGGCCCAAGAGGGAAATGGTTTTTATCGGATGATAAAAACCTGTTTTAACAACATCCTTACCATGTGGAATAAAACTAAGCTCAGGGTAAAGAATGACACCCAGCTTTTTTACTTGATTGGATGTCTTAAAAGATAGTGCATCCTAAACTTACATCCTAAATTTTGACAAGCGTTTCTCTCTCTTGGCCTTGGGACCAATAACTAAAACTTTGGTTTTGTCCTGACTGAGTTACAGTAAGTTTTCTGACATCCATGATTTAATATCTAAAATACAATTAAAAAGATTATCAATTGGCTGTGTGTCTTCAGGGGACGTGGCAATGTATATCTGTGTGTCATCAGCATAGCTATGAAAATTAATGCCATGTCTCCTAATGAGATCCCCAAGTGGAAGCATATAAAAATAAAAAAGAATTAGGCCTAGAATTGAGATCAAATGCAGCACACCCTATTTGATTTTATAAATCCCTGAGGAGCATGCATCCATACTTCCCAGAAACCTTTTGTCTCTGAGGTAGGATTCAAACCAGTTAAGAGCAGTTCCAGAGATGCCAACCAGGTGCCTAAGTCTATTTATAGGGATTAGGTGGTCTACTGTATCAAAGGCTGCACTTAGATCCAGTAGTACCAGGACTAAAATCTTGTGCGAGTTGCACCTAAAATCATTGATGGTTTTTAATAAGGCTGTCTCTGTACTGTGGTTCATCCTAAAACCAGACTGAAATCTCTAACAAACATAACAAAACCCACAATTTTTGATTAAAAAAATCATTCGACTGAATAAAAACAAGTTTCTCTCAGATTTTGCTTAAAAATGGTAAGTTGGATACTGCTCTATAGTTATTAAAAACATCAGCACACCTGCCAGATACTCCAAGAAGGCTGGGCATTCCAAACTGCTGTTTGTTGTATTAGCACAGACAACAGTTAGAATCTGCTCCTTGACCCAAAGCCACAGGGAGACCTATGTTTAAAAAAAAAAAAAAAAAAAAAATAGTACTTACTCTGAGCTGAGGGGTTTTCAGTAAACCCACATCTTTCAACATGAACAACTCCAGAGTGAAACAAAGTCTAGCCCCTTTTCAGGTGATTGGTTCTGTACTGTGTTGAGGTATGGGTTTTTGATTATATGTAACTGTACCTCTCAACCTCACACACAAGTTTAGGCTCCTTACACCCAAGAGCCATGTGCCAACACAATACAGGACTGTGATGTAAACTTTACTTGTGCTGAAATTGACTGTCTTGTAAACAATTTTACAGCATCACTACGTACGAATCTGGATACTGTAGCTCCTCTGAGAAAGAAAGTAAAGAATCAGAGAGGTTTGACTCCCTGGTTTAATTCTCAAACGCGCATTTTAAAACAGGAAACGCATAAACTAGAGAGGAAATGGCGTTCCACTAACCTAGAACACCTTCATCTGGCCTG
>JAOWBL010055597.1:4095-23176 GCA_028564865.1 Zenarchopterus dispar | reverse complement strand
TATATATATATATATATATATATATATATATATGTATATATACATATATACATATATATATATATATGTATATATACATATATATATATATATACACATATGTATATGTAGAAAAGCATTGAATTATTCTCCAGTGAACCTTTATTCTAAGTCGGGGCCAGTATTTGGATGTGAGTCCTTCTGGGATAAAAGTGGGTTCTTCTGGTGGTTTCGTGGTGGACCTGCCTGTGTTTTCACATGTGGGCTCTCACTGGGAGCTACCTGTTTTTTTTTTTTTTTTTAGGTGGGGCCCAGATGGTTAAATTTGTAATGCTGTTTCTATATCTATATGAAACTCACCTACCCCTCCCACCATGCCCGTGTCACCGTCCACTTGTATCCCTTATGGATCCATTTATTTACCCACATAGGCCTCCTGGTTGGGGCCCGTAACACTGAAACCATATGGGGATCCATGAAATCTCCACATTTTTGGCCTTTTAGTCATGTGATGTCTGGAAGAAGTACCCAGATGTTGTACCACAGAAAATACAGTCGTACCAGTCTTTTTAATGTATGTTGTAAGTTAAATTGATGGTTGCTGTGCTTTCCCAGGGTGGCGTCTCTTGGATCCCTGATGCCTCCCTTGGGAGATTGCAACAGGCCTTTTCTAATTTTATGGTGGACATACATTGAGGACACTGTCCTCCCCAGACACCGTGACTGAGTACACAGCCTCTGCTTATAGCATCGCTCCAAACCGCACAGTTGCTTTAGCGTTATGATTGAGACGCAGTGATTGCACTTCCTGAGAGTGTGAGCGAGGGAGATGACACGTAGTAATTTGGATGGGTGTTCCCCATACAGACATGAAAAACACCCAGCTTCTCAGCGACGGAGGTGTATTTAGTGAAGAAGAGCAGACACCTCCGTCAGCAGGTTCACCGTGCTTCATCACTGTGCACTAATCAGTTCAGGATGTGAGAGGACGGGAGCGTGATGCCCGCTTGGCTCTGTGTCTTTTGTGTACGTTTGTGTTAAAAGCCTCTTTAAGGGCTGATTGTTTTATAACTCTCCACTCCATGCTAACTGTTTGTTTATGTGTCCTCGTGTGTGCTTCTGCTGCTTATCTTCCTCTAATGACGGCCTGGAGGGACGTTTGCCTCAGCAGACATGGACGTCTGTTGGAGGATGGTGGATGTGAGGCAGGAGGAGGGCAAAGACCAGTCGTTCTGGCTCACAGGTTTGTACTGACAAATCTGCCCTTGATTTCAATCTTCAGCCTCCTCCTTTATTTTAATTTATATATGCTTTTTTTAACATCTATAACTATTTTAGTTTCAAAACTGGGATCGAAACATCATTCAGGCTTAAAGGATATAGTTTGTACAATGGTTGTAACCATGGTAACAAGCTAGAAATGACAAAACCCATGAGGTACACAATCTGATAATTGTGACTGAATGTACTGAAAAATATTAAACAAAAAGTGATGAAGAAGCACACAAGCAACTGTCGAGCACGGCAGTGGAAGGCTGGTGATTCGGACTTGTTTTTGAAATTATTTCAGCTTTTTTTTTTTATGAGAAAGTGTTTAAGAGTCAGGCGTAGGGCCATCTGTCCCTGAGCTCAGGCGAATCTGGACAATGATTCAAACATTAAAAAAAAAAAATCAAATCTACCCCAGAACTGCTAAAAAACTAAATGTTACAAAATCAGGACCTCAAATTTTCCCAAGGACATGAAAAAAGCATCTCTAGGTGTTTTTGTTTTTCTTATCTCAATAATGACGTAGTTTCACGGTCTACGGTTGCTAAGCGACCAAAAGAGTTTTCCAGGAAGTAGTTGGCAAATACGTTTTCTGAGTTGAGATGTGAACCGTAGCTTTCTGCTTGCTCCTGATTGTTACAGATAAATGCGTCTTGAAGGCACTACAAAAACTAATTTCTAAGAAAATTTTAAAAAGCATTGTTTCAAGAAAGTTGGAAGACTATTTGACTCTTGCTTATTTTAAGAATTTTACTCGTTTTTTTTTTTTGTACCCCATTGGCAAGGTTTGTTTGACTTAAAATAAGACAGTTTTGATTTGTAGATTATTACACTTATTTCTACAGGGACTGTTTTTATCAGAGCGGTCCACCGTTACCACAGCGTCTCATCTAAAAGGACCAGAATAAGTTAATCGATTGTGTTGGGTTAAACTTTCTTAGTTTTGGTAACTTCAGTCACCAAAATATATGCTTTTAAGCAAATTCTTTTTAAAAAAGTTTTTAAATATACAAAACTACTCAGATGGTCTACAGCAGGGGCGTCCAGAGTCAGTCCTCAAGGGCCTGATGGTGTGAAGGAGCAGGGAAACGTCTAAAACACGCAGGACTCCAGCCCTCCAGGACCGACTTCGGACACCCCTGGTCCATGATGTGATTTCAAAAACTTTTTCTTTCAAACTCAGTAATGAATATTTAAAAAGCCGCTGCAGCCCACCGGATGTGGAATGCCAGTTTCGCAAACCCACGACATTGACAATTAGAGCCTAAAACGGGGAAGTGGAGTCCCAGCTGAGATTTTACACAACGTAATGTAAACAGGAAAGATGTGATTGTGAGCAGCGGCTGTGAACAATGGCGATGTGGTCTGTTTCTGCATGATGAATGGATGTTTTAAGCGGCGCAGGAAGTTACGTCTATATAAGGACTTTGTGGCCGACGCCCCAAACCCTAATGAGCATGTGTCTAAAAGAGGTCTCACCGCGGTGAATGGTCAGGTTGAAGGCCACTCGGCGTGGGAGCTGCTGTGTCACTGTCATCCTCACCTCCAAAAAAAAAAAAAAAAAAAGCTTGAGTTTTTTTTACAGGCCACGGCATTATCATCACCATCAGATTAATCACTTATAATCAGTGTCCTGTCAAATGTTGTTCTGGTCCAGTGACTGTCAGATCTGATAAGCGTTTGGAGCAGAGCGCCCCGCTGCTCTGCACACAAGATTAGACACATTTCACATATACGCCGGAGTCATTAAAATGAAACGCAGCTGCTAATGCTCGACAGAGCCCCAACCAGACCGGGCGCTGGTTTTAGCCAACGATTTTTAATAAATGACCTCTGCTCATCTCACTGGAAGGACTGGTCCCTTCATTCCCAGTTAGAGGGAGGGAGGGGGGGAGGGAGGGAGGGAGGAGTGTTGGGGAGGAGAGTCGGAGAAGCTGCACATAGACGAATAGCAGCACGGAAAGCAAGACAGATTGGCAAAGTGAATCAAGTTTGTGCTGGTGAATTGAAGGAGAGAAGGCTTTAAAGTTCTTTTTTTTTGTCATTTTTACATTTTAGACATGTTGTAACTTTTTTGGGATTTAATTTTGCTGAAACATTTAATGTTTTTTTGTATTTTAAACTTTTAACAGACCTTTAGAAAAAAAATTGTGTTTTTCTGCACGTTTTTACTCGGTTCCTGGTTCTTACTCACGTTTTGAGGACTGACTTTTTTCATTTTCTTTTTCTTTTATTTTTATTTTGTGACATCATAAGACATGGAGCTGCAGCACTTAGATAGTGGAGGGGTTAAACCCGAGAGGGGCAGCACTCGTCTCTACAAGATAGCTCTGGCCATGTGTGTGTGCCTCTGTGTTGCTCTGCTGCTCGCTGTCATAGTGGGTAAGTCCACACACACACATTTACATAAATACACACTTCCCTTTGTCCTACATTATAATTTGTAAGGAGTTCAACATATGGGTCAGTACAGTCTGTATCCTAAGATTATAGCACATGCAGACTGTCATAACACGCGAGTGCACGGTTGGGATCCTTGTGGAGGGCTCGTGGGTAACTTGTGCCAAACTATTTTTGGGTCATGTAAGGTTTCACACGTGCATATGCAGGAGTCAGACTGTACTCTGGGAGTGGTGGCCTCGCTGTCATGTGTAGGAAGTCGTGTTCAGGCAGTTTTTTTCCTGCAGAATGGGGAAATTAGATGGCAGGGTTTCGTGTGGATGTGGAGTGGACAGCGTGAGGCGTGAGTTGTTTTAAGCAGGTGTTGGTATGTGTCAGTTAACAATAACACTTCAGAGAGCATCTCACCTGGGTTTCATGTTTTCCACTTGTAAACCAGCTAACTTACTGTACAACACTCAACTCCAAATTGTTTTGAAGAACTTTATAATCCTTTCCAGATGCGGCAAGATTTGCTTCTCTCAGACCATTTTTGATGTCTTTTCCTCTTGGCGTTGTGTTAATGTACACCAGAGTCCTCAAAACAAACAAGATGATTTAAAAAAAAAAAAAATTGCTTTTATAGAGATCTGCACAGCTGCTGCTGATCAGTTCATCACAGGCTGGTGGTTAGAAGAACACAAATGACTCTTAAATCCTGTCAAACCCATAAAGTGGTATTGTATTACTCCTATTAGTTTCCTTTTCTTTTTAACTTTGTTCAAAATGGAAAAAAGTGCCACTATGCCATTAAGTTTTTCTATTTACCTTATACTAAGACCCAGTATGATCAGATGATTTTGCTGTTGCAAAAAATTGCATAAGAAGTCAAATGGAAATGTAAAAGCATCCTAGAGCACAGAGCAATGGCTTCCTGGATACTCCATATTTTCCCGCTGAAGTTTTCGACATGTCGATTGCTGGATCCCTGTGTCCTGTAGTTCAGCGTGACTTCTTTGAAGTCAAAAGAGGCAGCGGAAGAAACAAATGCTGGCTAAGTGTCTTTAGTGGAGGAGCAAAACTCCTCTCGGAGAGCAAAAGAAGATTTTCATTCAGTTGATGTTGCAACAGTTTTCATTTTATAGGAGAATAACCTCAGGACTGTTATTACGTTGTAAAGAATGTAAACTTCCATTAGCGACTGAAACAATATGAATAAAAGTAGCTTTGAGAAAGAGCAGAATTTACATTTGTAGCAAAATGGTAATAAATGTTTGTTGATCTACATCAAAAGAAGTAGCTATTTTAAGTCTCTGACAGGAGTCATGAATGTTATTTCACTTTGGTCATACAACGGATAGAGTTCCTAGAGACGAACCAAGGCTGTTTAAATTTCCTCTCGTGCTCTAAAGCTTTCCTGTTTTGACATAAATGTACAATTTATGACAGTACAAGTACTGATCCAGTTCAGTGGAAGCAGAGCCCATAAACTGTCCTCCCTTTGCATTTGCTGACGTCACTTTATGCAACATTGGTTCTTAACTTGCAACATGACGGCAGCGACAGGACAGTCTGCACAAACAGTTATTTCTTATGTACTTGTTGTGCACATACAAACAGTTTGCACTCCTTACTGTTGATTTAGGGTTTCTTCCTTTTATCATCTGGATCCATTTATTCCTATTTACGGTAACAGAGATCTGCTGGAGCCTTGCCCAGCTCTCCTTCAGGGCTACGTCCTGGACAGGTCGCACAAATAAACAGTCAGTTTTATTGATGAGTTGGAGTCCGTCAACCTAACATAGATGTTTTGGACATTAGGAACCAGAGTAAAACCCACAGGAGAGCACGCACTCCAAGCAGAACCAAACCACCGAGCCACGTCATGACCTCCATAGAGGTCAGGGGGCAGAAATTTGGTTGCAATTTTCCATTTAAGTCACTAGAGGTCGCTGTATGCACTGGATATTTCTTTTGTAAACATAGAAATTCCTATTTGCATATTTTACAGATGATCCAAGAGAAATTGCTGTTTGTGTCATCTTTTCTGTCAATATGTTAAAGAAGCCCACTAAAAAAAGGAAGTGTACTTTTAATTTCTGTATCATAAATCAAACCATGCAAATGAACAAAGAAAAAAAATGTACATGTTGATAGATTTTGTGTGTTAGGCTGTAAAACGTGGTTTTCTAACTTTTCTCGTTTCTTGACAGGAAGGTTCAGGTTTAGTTGATAAATCAAACAATGTAAATTTCATGGTCTGAATCCTAAACAGTTCCAGGATTTCCTGCAACATCCATTTGACGATGAAAACATCCTTATTTTAGTTTGTTACTGTGAATGAAAACAGGAGACAAAATTAGTCTGAAGAGCCTTTTAAAGCTAAAAATAAGATGTGAGAAGTTGATTGGGGTCGCTCGATTGTAGGAAATCATAGTTATGGTCAATATTTTGAAATAATGATTGAAAGAAGTATTTTGCATTTGCCAAACCATAAAAATGTTGCAATTTCCAGAGTTGGCACAATCTTAATTTAAAACTAAATAAATAAATAAATAAAATCTTGTAAACACAGTAAATGCTTGTAAAACTGCTGAACTAAACTCTTAAGGGTTTTTGGACAGATACACTGGTGGTAATTTGCTGTTATTTAAATAAATAACCCTTTTTTTAAACAACAAAGAGGAAGAAGAAATTACTCATAGTTGGCTGAGCGGAGTCTCTGCCTGAAGTATGCAGAACACAAAACAGCAAATGTGTCAAAATATTGGTTTTATTCTCAAGAACATGGTTTTTGTGATCACTGGGAGCCCAAATTGAAATCTTAATTAAGCAGTGATTAACTGCACTGCCTTTGTTCTGAATGAACTGGGATTGACCTCATGAGTCTGAGGGGTTCCAGTAAGTAAATTTAAAAAAAAAAAGTACTTGGACAGAGCCAAGGCAGCAGCTTTAAGAGTTCATGGAAACAATTTCAGGAGGTTTGATGGTGTGTGGTTGTGAGGACGGCCATAGCTGGGAGGGGTACTTGTCTGGGTGGGGTAACTTTTGTTTGTTTTTGTTTTGTTTTGTTTGTTTTTTTTAACTCCCCCTGCTTTAGGTTTTTTGGGGAAGTCAGCATTTTTGTGGTGCAATTATGTTCTGTGCATCTGGCTGCAGTGAAGTCCCACTCACCCACTCCAGTGGAAACCCTCCACTCGGCTCCAGCCGTGCGATTAACCAAGACACAGGAATGCCAAGTGGTCTCTTTGATTTGTTTTAATAATTTTAAGAGCGTGTTCATGCTGGTGGCTTGTTTTTGGTGTGTCAGTAAGAAGTAGGAGGCGTATCGGTGCATGTGTGTGGCTTTCCGAAGGAGTGGGGCTTGTCGGGTTTCCTCGGAGCCACTCGGGTCGCGTCAGGGTGGGAGTCGTGTGCACGTTTGTCATAAAAGTGGCCTCGACACGAGCAGGAAACGAGAACGCTGGACCTCAGTGGGTCAGACTCTGCGGCGCAGCTCAGTAACGCTCCACTCATCCGTTCACTAGTGGGATTTCAGTTTCTAAATCTGTCTGCCGTGTGCAGCCTCTGGTTCGCCGCATCACACGAAAGGCTCGAGAGGTTCACCTTCGAGGAGAGGAAGTGAAGGGGTGAACCTGCGGTCGAGCTGCGAGTAAACAAACGGACGCTTGTTGGTTCTCGTAGTTCTGGTGGAGAAATCACAGCCGACGGCAACGTTTCTGTCACATATCCAACCCTAACCCAGCTTCAGCTCGGAGTAACTACTTCCTTTGTCTGGAGGTCGATTCGCGGATGTGCAGGAGTGAGCCGTGGGGGCCGTGACTGTGATCAGAGTGGGCAGGTTTTACTGTTTACTCTGCGTGAGAGCTCTCCAGCTGTTTCAGCTGCTCTTTGCTCTCCGATTGTCCCACTTTGATAAAGGAAAGCTGGCGTGGAAGCTGCTCACTTCTCTGGCTTCTGGTCATCAAACATCACTGGTGCACAATAAAGATATTGATCTGCAGGATATGAATCCACATCAGTCGGCCTCTGTGTGTCAATCATCTGAGTGTGGTTTGATTTCGTGAAGCGTCACAACGCTGGAAGATATAACATAGATATAACATACAGTTTATACACACATACATACATATATATATATATATATTTATATATATATATATATATATATATAATAGGCTGTACTGGTTCTTTAGAGTGAATTTTGATATTGTAGCTACATTTTCTTTAATATTGTTGTTTATTCTCCCATTTCTTTTATGAACAGGTTTTTACCTTTTCTAATTATTTTAGTCCTTTTTCTTAATTTTCTTTATTACTTTGGTTCTTCAATTTTCATTCTTCTTGTTTGTCTTTGATTCTTTTTTTTTGAATATTTATTTATTATTATTATTATAGTACTTAAATGTTGTTAACAGCAATTTGGTCAACTCTGGTTATTTTAAATGTACTTCATGAATAAATTTGACTTGATAAATACAAACGCAGACAAAGAATGACAGTTAAAGTCCAGACTCTGGCAGAGATCAGCTCAGACTGGAGACAGGAAGTATTTGAACTGTTTGTTTAAGATAATCACATTGTTGCGATAATATTGAATAGCAGTTGTATCATTACAGAGTTTATTGCTGAAGGTGTTATTTTGATTTGTTTTGAACATTTATGTCCCAACAATAGTTTATTTAATATGTAAAGATAAAGCTGTGTGTTGAAATCTGAGGTTTAATGTGTGTTTTGGTCGTTGGTTCTGAGTTCTTGCAGCGATAAACACCGACCATCTATGCTCTTAAGATACCTGTTATCAAACGTAAAGTCTTCTGTTTGAACCAATTAACCACACGGTATTGGGATCAGAATCAGAACCACTTTATTGCCAGTAAAACAAGTTTACAGACTAGGAAACTGCTCTGATGTAACGGTGCAGATAAAAACATAATAATGTAAAAAGTTAATGGAGTGGAGCAACAAAGTGGAAATCGACCCTGTGCGAGTCTGTCGTTAAGCCTAATAAACTGTCTTTTCTTCCATCAGTCTCTCAAAAATCCAGTCAGGAGGAGTTCTGTCTGACACCAGAATGCATCGAAGCAGGTACAGAGACGTGAAAAATGCTCCGCTGCACGCTTCTATTCCAGCTGTGAAATATTTTAGTTTAAATGAAACGATCGAGCACTTTTCATGATCAGAACTTTGTTTGTTGTTTCTGTCCGTAGCCGGATCGATTCTGAGTAAAATGGATCGGTCCGTAAACCCCTGCCAGGACTTCTACACCTTCTCTTGTGGAGGTTGGTTGAAGGACAACCCGATTCCTGAAGATTCATCCTCGTATGGCATCTACCCCTGGTTACGGCAGCATGTCGACGTCAAGCTCAAAGGTGGCTGTGCTCATTCATTTCCTGTCCGCATCAGGCACCTAAAACCTAAAAATGCACCTAAAACCAAGTTTTAAAGATACTTAAATATATCAACAACTAGCAGACAGGCAAACTGTACAATCATCAGAACTTCAAGATTTGTTGTGATTGACGTAAGATTTCCTTCTCTGGAAAAAAGTGTTTAAAAAAAAGTTTGGAAAAATGATTTTTCTTTCATAAACTTGAGTTAAAACTTCAGGGCCTACATTACCCACAATCCAACTCAACACTTGGAGTCTTTAAAGCTGTTATGTAGATCTATGTTTTGAATTGGTTATTTTCAGCTAAATTCAAGTTTTACGCATTTTTAAGCTTCATTTCCTGAATGATTTTTTTTTTAAGAAACTAGTTTGGAAATCATTTGGGTGACTGAATTACTGCCAGATGTCATAGTGTGATCAAGATTAAGTTACTAGTTGTATAAATGACAAAAACTGAGAGCAAATGGACTTCCTCACCACCATCAGCAACCTCACTGCTTCTAGGGGCCGACACATGAACTTTCTAGTGATACGCTGCCCTCGTGTGGTCTGGAGTGAAATTCTTACATAGAGTGCCTTTAAAGCCAACGGTCTCTCTATTTTAATGTTGCTCCTTTTTAACGCTCACAGGCCATGTTAAATCCATACATGAAACAGTCTGTATGCAGTGATGATATCTGTGAGGTTGAGGAAGAAAATGTTTATGAAAAACATGAATATTTGTTTTGTTTAGTAAACACGTGTTCAAATTGTTTGGTTTTACGTTTCACACATGAAATTGTTTTATCATGTTTGTTTATGTCTGCACTTTCTTCCTGAGCAGGGGTCAACAAAAAAAAGAAAAAGCTCAGACGCATTAAATTAAAGGACTTGTCTGTCCATTTTCTTTTTTTTTTAATTTCTCAGAGTTACTAGAAGCTCCGTCAGACGCCAATGAACTGCAGGCGGTGACCAAAGCTAAAATCCTCTACCGCTCCTGCATGAATGAAGGTAGGTCACATGACACGTGGTTCACTATGTTTACATACGTCTCGACCAGCTTTGACCCGAGCTCTTAAAGGGGACCTATTGTTTGGAAATATTACATTTTCTGTGCTTGAGAACATTTAATCAGGTGTCTGAAGTGATCATATAAACTCTGAGATAAGTCAACCCCGTCACTTCAAATGAGCTTAAGTCAGATAACGTACCCAACTTAAACCGATTGTCCAGTTTCAGGATCTTTGTCTCCATCCACGTGCTGCACCTGTGAAGTGGGCGGGGCAAATATAGGAAATGGGTGGGGTCTATTCAAGCGATTGGCTCCAGCCACTAAAACCAGCTGCTGTCAACAGCACTGTAAAGACACGACTGAAAAAAGAGCGGCGGTATTTTGGCCAAAGTACACCACTGACTTTGTAATGCCTCAAAACCAGAGATTACCTGCTCAAAGGAAAACTTTACGATCCAACCTGACCTGTTCACACAGGTTTGCTGGAGGAGGTGGACGCCAAACCGATGCTGAAAATGCTGAGAAAGCCCGAGTTTCGGTGGCCCGTGGTGGGGGACGGGCTCGGGGGGGATTATCAGTGGTCCCCGTCTCAGTGGAGTCTCCTGAAGGTGCTGGCAGCGATAAGGAACCAGCACAGCAAGAACATCCTGATCCGCCTGCACGTCTCCGCCGACGACAAAAACTCCTCCCACTACATCATCAAGGTCAGATCTTTATGAGCCACTTTGATTGTTGAAGCGGAGACCAGCGCGTTCAACGTCAACACTTGACTTTTGAGACTTTTGAAGGAATGTTGTGACACTCAGGTTTATATGATTATTACTAAATTCTGACATTAAGTAGAGAAGTTTATGCTCATAGTTTCAGTGGTCCAATTATTTTATAACCTTTTCTGAAGGAAGTAATTTCTCAAGCTCAGCTCCTTTAGTTGTTTTTTATAATTCTGTCAGGCTGCAATTCAAAAACAAATGTCTTGTCAGTTTTCAGCTCTTTTTGTGATCATAGTGTTTTATCTTTTTATTTCTGTAAAGGAACAGATTTGCCCTCGTCTGTAGCATGAACGTGACCATTGTAAACCGGGCAGGACCTCAAATGTGGTTCACGTAGTTTCTTACTACAACTTTTATTTTTCTCCCTCTCATGTTTTCTTTTCTATGAATTCATGTTTTCTTTTCCATAAATTCATGTTGTCACAGCAGTCACGCCAGCAGCTCGAGTATCTTGACCCGACCCTGAACTCCTCGGTGTTACCACAGGGTTCTGGAGGCGAACGGGACTGACACATCTCAGTAGAAACTGGGTTTAGGAGCGACACAGACAGAAACTGACCCTAAAACAGCTGCGCTTAGACAAATCTCACAAACCTTAATGAACTAAAGGTAGTCAAGGGATTCCTCACGGGTTCTAACCCAGAAAAGAGTTTGTATCATTTGGTGGAAAGACTGGATCAGAACTCTTCCTCAGGGTCGGATTGCTAATGTCAAAAAAAACAAAAAAACAAAAAACAAATTTGAGGTTAACTTGATCTCTCATCCATTAGTTCTGGTTAATTAAATGACAACTGACGGTTTATCAGAACTTCTTTTGACCTCATTTCAATATTTGGGCAAAACCAGATTATTACTTTAATATGTTCTGATTCGTAAACCTTAAATTCAAACTGGCTTTTTGTGGGTTTAATCTTTATACAGGACCAGTCAAACATTTGGATGCACCTTCTGGCTGGTATCTCTGGGTTCTTGAAGACTTGAAGTCCAGCTGGAGGTCCAGTTTCCTTTGAACCCGTTAAGACCACCAGGATAATTCAGATGAAATTACAACAACCCCCCAGAGACACTCTGACTTTACTGATTAATATTAAATGACATAATGGCTCTTGGTTGCAAATTTAGTTTTAAAAAAACTGTTTGGGTTTGTCTTAAACTAGGTGAACAACTTTAATAATTTATTATACACTGAAATAATTGAATAATCCATGAAATAATCCCGTTTTTGTTTAGTTTATACAATATAGAAAAATCAGTGTTTTATCTGAAAATAAGAGTCTTGATTCCAGGATTTACAAGTGGCAATAATGTATCATGAAAATTTAAAAAAAAAAATGTGTGTTGGATTTTGGTTTGTAATTTTGTTTTTCCACTTTAAATGTTAGAAACAATGTCTCACCCGTGTGAACACACTCTGTCTGAAAAAGATTCATGCACCCAAACGAACTGAAACTTTTCTTTGTTTTTAATTTGATATTTTTAACGTTAAGATCCAGAATTAAAGATAAGGTCAGAAACTAATAAAAGTTTGTGTGAGTCAGATTTTTTCCTAAATAAAATTCAACAAGAGCTTCTAGGCGTAAATGGGGACGTTCATGCTGAAGGTTTCGGTGTAATAAACCTAAAGATGGAAAACATCTCGGGGGCTGATTATCAGCTCATCATTTACATGCAAACATGCAGCTCATCTTCTGGCTGGAAGATGAGAAACCAACTACGATCAGGTTGGAGGAGCTCAGAGTATTTTAGGGAGTCAAATCCGCGTATCCAGAGACAGGAAGGTGTTCATCACCTCGCTCCATGAAGCTGCTTTATTCCTTCATCTAAAGTTCGGAGTTAGACGAGTGTGGGAAGCAGCAAAGCTCACGTCTGCTCTGTGTCTCTGCAGCTGGATCAGGCTTCCTTGTCTCTGGCCTCCCGGGAAGACTACACCACCAACACCTCCTCTGCTCAGGCCGTGAGTTTCTGCCTCACTTTTCTCCCGTCTTACCCGCTGTCTGCGGTCTGCTCTTCCTGGAGGCCTTTATTTCCTTCCTGCATGATTGATGACTGGTAACAAAAAGATGTGGAGCCACTGGAGACGCTACACTTGGAGTATATCCCACTTTTGTTCAAAAAAGCGCCAATGTGATATCCACCTTAAATAATAAGCTTGACTAAACTACCAACACCTGTAGTGACTTGATTTGTGCCCTGCAGCCTCTGAGCGGTGTTTTTTTTTTTTTCTTTTTTTCCCTCCGTCCAGTATCGCGCCGCCTTGCTCAGTCTCATGGTGGACGTGGCCGTCATGCTGGGCGCCAAGGAGAAAGAGGCGAAGACCCAGATGGAGGAAGCCCTCGCCTTCGAGACCAAAGTGGCTCATGTAAAGACGCGGTGTCAGAAAAATATGCAGTTCAGAAGTGATTTAATGGGTTAATTAAAACTGCAGCATTAACTGTGTAAATAAAGATGATTTTATGGACATGTTTGGGTTATGACATTTCTGATTGCATCTGCAGATCCTGATTCCTTATGAAAACCGCACCAGCGAGAATATGTACAACAGATACACGCTGTCACGCCTGAAGCGCTCCATACCGCAGGTACTTAAAAAAAAGAAAACAAACGTAACATTTATTTACTTCTGTTTATCCGTCTCCAGATGTTGTTCCCTCTGTGTGAAAGCTGCGCGTGACCTCTTGCTTTGTCTGCAGTTTGACTGGCTCGGTTTTGTAAAAGCTGTGGTGGAGTCCGCAGACGATCCCTCTCTGTCCATCTCGTCCTCGGAGCCCGTCATCGTTAGAGCTCCGCAGTACTTCAAGGACCTTTTCAAGCTCATCGACGCCACAGATCCCAGGTACCGGCACCATTTACCTCCCTGAGCACACGGGTGAAGCCAGTAATCAAATTAACTTATTAAAAGCATATTTTCCCCTGTCAAAAAAAAAAACAGGAAGTCAAGTGGAGTTTCATCTCCCTGAAAATTTTAGCACCCTGTTTTAACCCTGAATTATTTGTGTAAAAATATAATAGAAATCATCTGATTGCAGTGAATCTTTGGTTAATACAACCACAAAAGAACAAACAGGAAACCAAAAAGAAATAGTATGCCATATCAAGTTTTATTATAGGACTATATAGGATTTAAGAGGGTGCGTGGCAGCAAGATGCTGTTTATCATCAGCTGAATCTGAACAAAAAAACAAACTCTGGATTAATGTCCTTTGGACAGATGGGACGAGCTTGGCTTTGATGTCCAGGTCCAAGTTTGGCAAAAATCAGCACAGCTTTGAGCAGAAACATTATGTTTGACCAGCTGTGAAGCACGGAGGTGGATGTGTGATGATTTGGAGGGTAGTCTTTATTCCACCCTGCTGTGTGAAACCCACAGAGGCAGGACGGTGGGACATTTCGAGTGTTGTGTGGATTGACAGTAGAGAAAGGTGTCGGATGGCTGCAGAGGATGAGTTGAGTCCATCATGGGATGAGAAACAGCCTGGTTGGCCACCAGGTTTTCAACCATAGTGGTTGGAGAGCCAGGGAGCAGCTGGATTGACCATATTACCAACTTTGAGACTCAACTTGAGGAACTAGCTCCTCTCTTACCCACATCACAGCCACCTTAACAACCTGTATTATTTGCACAGTATTTTTGCACTTTTTGTTGGATTCATGTTGATGCAAGGTGAAGATTGAAGAGGAATCTCCAGTGTGTCTTCAGGCTGCAGTTTGAGTGTGAAAGTCAAAACTGCTGCTCTTTGCCAGCGTAGTGGTTTAGTAAATGTGAGGCCGTCTGGTCAAAACTGTTCCTGCAACACGTCAACGATCTGAGGCACATCTGTGACTTTACACCAGAGCAGTCGAAGTTTTAGACTGGCCGAGTCAGAGTCCAGGCCTGAACTCGAGTGAGGTGGTGCAATGAGACCACGAGAAAGCTAAATAAAAGCCTCCAGTGTTGTAAGAATAAAAAACAAATACACATTCCTTGGGTTACAATATTACACACACCAGAGAAGCAACAATGAAACCAAACATTATTACAAGGTATTAGACACATCCTCTAGTGTGATATTGTTAAAAAAAAAGAGATATTTTCACTGGCAAAGGAAATAAGTGGATTTTTAAACAGTTTGGTTTACATTATATAATTACATTGTACTCTGAGTGAAGGTCATGTGACGGGTCAGACATCGCTCAAAGAGATCGAAGGGTGAGACATCACTTCTTCGCCATCACATTTGTAGTCACGGACGTACTCGGTATCAACCTCGGGATTTTGGTTTTTCTGTTTGACTTCACTTCGGCTTCTGAAATACTTTCCATCTTCACCGCACATAACACACGCGAAGGTCGACGGATGTTTTCACGCTTCCTGTTAGAGCCGCTGTTCGGTTGAAGGTACGCCGGCTCAGCTGCCGGGCCACAGGTGATGCAACTGTGACCCGGCAGCTGAGGCGGTCGCAGATCTGAGTAAGAAAGGGCTGGGATGTTGAAACGGACTCATCCAGACACCGGCGCCGTCGTCACACGTCTGACTCTGAGACACCAGGATGCTCTGTGACAGCAGGCGCTGATGCAACGGCCTGTATCTGTTCAGCACGGAGGAGAAGAAGTGAGCAACAGTGGCACAATGAGAGCGCGACCGCTGGGTCCAACGGGCCCTCGACACAGAGAGACACAGAAAAAGGCTGCCAGACCACAGTAAAGGTACTGACAAAGTAAACATCTGCTCATGTTTGTGTAGACGCTCCAGCTGTGGAGTCCACAACATCTGGAGTCGTGGACTTCCAGAGTAGAAGAACACGTTTCTACATGTGGAGCAGTTTACAAATGCTGTGACGGTCCAAACGTGCTCTGACTTTAACTTTTAAGACACAATGTTCATTCATTCTGCAAATATGTTCTTTTTTTCAGTCATTAACAACTTTGTGTAAACTATGTTGTTACAAATGTGATGAAAACATAGATTTTTGCAACCTTCACTGTTTTTCCATGAATGCCACACCGATGAAACAAGCTCATCTGGAGAACCGACTTTAATCACAAAACGTTACCCAAATCATAAATAAAGTCGTCTTATTCAACATTCTACAGGTATATATTTATGCATTTGTAAAATAATAGAGTCATCATGATAAACCGCGTCTGTTAGATGTATTAAAAAAAGAAAAACCCTTAATCAGAGGCCAGCCATGTACAAATACAAAGCAAACAAAGTTTTCATTTTTTCAGGGACAGGCTTGAGATTTATTCCCGTGACCAGAACCTCAGGTTGATTCACCAGAACTGCTAGAAGTTCTGGGACTTCCAGTCCGGCAGGAGGAGCTGATTTAGCCCCGAGGTGGTCTAAAGTTGTCACACATTAAAGACAGCATTGGTTTACGACCCAGTAACACACTTATATTAATAGACAAGTGGTTCATAATATTAGATGTGAGATTTTGTTGGAAATGTGTAAATACTCCAGTTCTTTCATCTCTCAAAAACTGATCACAACCAGGTTTCCTCTTCAGATATTAGATTAAATGAGATATTTTTCTAATCCACGTATTATGAACAACAATCTTAACATCAAACTGTAACAAAGACACGGCCTAGACTAGAGCATGCTGGGAAACTGCACCCCACACAGGATCCAGTTTCATTTTTTATTTTATTGATTTATTTACGTGTTCGGGAACAGCTCATAAATTCCCTCGTATGATAATTCTGACAAGCAATTCAATCTAGTTTCCCTCTTGAGTATATGACACATCACCTCCGATGATCCCACAATAATTCACCTTTTATTTATCTGAATAAAATCACAGTCGTCGCTGTTTTGCTCCGAGTTAAATGCTGCCAAAACTGGCAGCTCTGATGTTTGTGCAGCTCCTTTGTGACCCGTCATCTTCTCTATGGTTATGCTGAACGCTTTTATAATTTGTATTTGCTGCAAATAGAAATAACTGTTGGCTGTCGAGAGAGCCACAAATTAAAAGCTGAAACCTGACGATGAGTAACGCTGGTGAAGCTGCAACGCAACGGTTTGTTAAACTGCTCGGGGCTCTACAAGGCAGAGAAAATAATAAAAATTAAAAAAAAAAACAAAACAACAACAACAACAGAAGTTGTTCCACTTCTTCTGTTGATCTCATTATCAGTGTTTTCTTCATTTCATCTCTAACTGCCTGGTTTCGTTTGAGCTGTGGTCCAAAACCGACCTTTGGATTTGGGAAATTAATCAATTCGATTTGATTCAAGCAGTTTTCCAAAAATATCTGCACCCAAAGGTCTTGAGGAGGTCTTCAGAGAGATGGATGTACATGAACTCACTGTAGAGCCCACTCAGCGCTCCAGGGCTCCACTCTCTCATCATAACTATTTTATTACGTCTAATAAGACCAGATATTAAAGTCCCTGTCTGTGTCTCTGCAGGACGATTGCCAACTACGTCCAGTGGAGGATGGCTTTTTCCAGTATCACCACTCTGAGCCGGCGTTTCCTTTACAGATACCTCGACTACGCTCGGGTGGGTACACGCGACACATCAGTGGGAGCGAAACTGGACAATGTTTGTCTGGTGTTGATGAGTTCTGAAGAACTTCAGATTGAAGTCCAGTTTATGAACCAATAGGATGAAACCTCTTTCAGTTTTTCTAAATGAAAACAGCAACTGGGGGCGTTAATGAAAATCTGTAGGGTGTTTAAGTATGTTTGAATGTTCAAAAATTTAGTTCAACAAGTAAATGAACCCAGATGTCACCAGAGGTTCTTATTTTTTATTTATTTATTGTTTATTAGGGAGGGGAGTAAAAGACAGTTAAAACAGTTAAAGATAACTTTAAAATCCAGGTTTAAACTTGCTTGTTCTGCTTTTAACCATCAAAAGAAGAGAAATCATGTTTATCTGGACAGAAATATCATAAATATGAAATTTGCTTTTAGCATTTGTTAAATAATTAGTCTACAGAAGGGAACAATATCAGTAAGGAAAACAAAAACAAGATTTTTTTTTTTTTTTTTTTTAAAGATTTTTTTGTGGCTCCAATGGCCTTTATTTTGAAAGTTGCTAGACAGGAAACACTTGGAGAGACACAGTAAAGGGCAATAGCCTTTGCTTATGATGCTCCTGCTCAACCCACTAACCTGTCCAGGGCCCCAAACCAAGACACTTTTAATCAAAAGACCACAAGACAATAGTCAGTAACTGTTCAAGGTGTAAAAATAGATCAGAATGGGTCAGAACTATGTTCTGGTAAAAGGTGCAAAACAGTTTTGGTTAGAGAAGAGACTCTGAGTCAGTGTTGCACAATCGTCTTCATTTTAGCTGTTAAGAAGATAAAAGTGCACCAAAGTCCTCAGTCGTGTGGCAAACTGACAAATACTAGAGAGGTTTGTTACAAAGTTCCACTTATAAAAATAAAAAGATACAGAGCATTTCTGTCATATAGAAGTCATAAGTGAATAATTAAATCAATGTCAGTTCACAGTATAATGTTGACTGAAAAGTGCAAACAGAGTTTGGAAGCTGTCCATGATGCAGCTTTTTACATGAAGAATTTAAATCTTTCTATATATGTCCCAAAATTTTAATATATATATATATATATATATGTGTATATATATATATATATATATATATATATATATACACATACACACATATATATATATATATATATGTGTATATACATATATATATATATATATATATATACACATACACACATATATATATATATATATATGTGTATATACATATATATATACATATGTCTGTATGTATATATATATATATATATATATGTGCATTTACAACCATAAATGTTTGTCTACATGCTATTAAACATGACCGAACAGGAAAACTCATCCACTGAACCAGTGTTGTCACAGAGAATAAAAGGATGCTATAAATGGAGCTGCTAGGCAGGAGAAGGATGTGAAGATCAAAGACGGGGGTCTCTGGAGGTGGGGAGGAGGATATGCAGTCACTTGGTTTGACAGGAGGGATGCAGCAGACATGGCAAAAGCCTAAAGGCAAAAGCTAGAAGAAGAAGACATACCTGCAAACCATGCTGAGTCGGGGGTCTTAAACACTTAGGAGGAAAAGCTGTTTTTTTGGGGTTTTTTCCAGTTATTATTATTGAAGAGAGAAACGATGTCATCTTGCATCTCTTGACTCTTGCACCCCACCAGGTAACCACGGGAACCACCTCTCTGACGCCACGCTGGGATAAGTGCGTTAATTACGTGGAGAACACCCTCGTTTATGCCACGGGACGCCTCTTTGTTGACACACACTTCCAGGAGGACAAGAAACACATGGTGTGTGTGTGTGTGTGT
>JAOWBL010055576.1:3715-23181 GCA_028564865.1 Zenarchopterus dispar | reverse complement strand
ACACACACAAAGAAAATTCATTTTACATTTCTGATCTTGTAATGATGTTTACTTAACTGCACTTGACATTACTATTGCTCTGTTTTGGAAATAGGCTCTCATTTAGTTAGGTTTCTGGTCTTGGAGCTCCTAAAGCCAATTATGCTTCTTCTTAACACCTCACCTCACTGTTTTGGTCCTTGTTGCTTGTACATCGCCCGCTTCCTCTCCACCAGAAATGAGCTGTCTGTATTTTTGTGAGGGATGCTCATGAATGCCTCATTACACAACCAGAAGTCAAGAAGCGAGATTTAACTGAGATTGATCAGACTCGGCGCACATCTACTTGAGTCAATGATCCCCAGGATGCAGTAGTCTGTGTTCGTCCTGGTGTCTGGTCTGTTTGCACTGTAATTACCCAGACTGCGGTGGTGTCATGGTAGATGCAAACAACACACAGCGTATTCACCATGGAGAAAACTAACAGAGATACACACCTCCAACAAACAATGGACTCCAAGCCCTGAAGTCACCTTGTATTGTTTGTAATAATGAGCTGGACCCAGGGGACGAGCCAGATATGCTTTTCACAGGCCACAGAAACCTCAACCTTAATCTTGGCTCACACTTTCCTGGTGGGGTATTTGGAACACATTCGCATGTTTTTTTTGCTCCTCTGCCAGAAATGATTGGAGCTGTTGTCTTCGTGAAAAGAAAATTGTCTGATGGGAGAGCTTAATTGCTCGTCTCAAATAAATCTGGAGTCTGAGCTTTGAGTCTTGTCTCTTTTAATTAACTCCTCAATGAGCATAAATGGATCAATGACTGGAGACACATCGGCGTAAACGTGAGAAGAGCTGGGAAGAGATGGAATATGGTGCAAAGGGATGGTTAAGGTTACAGCTTTTAATTTGTAAATAAACCAGAGATTTTAATGGTAACATACATTTCTTGGTAAATGAGAGATTTTGACCAGGAAATCCCATCAAAAGGGTTCTTTCACAATTCTTTTCAAATATCGTGGAGACAAATTAGCTTTGTTGTCAGGCATTTTACATAATTAGGACTGCACATTTATTTATATATGTCAGGCTCAAGTTGATAAGTTAAACCAGTCAGACCTAAAGCTCAATTAGAGAAAAAACCCAATTTATTTAAAAAATAGTTTTCTGAAAAGCCTGAAGCTGCCAACTAAAACCTTTTATCTCTCATTCTCTAAAGAAAATTGAGACATTTTAAAAAAGAGATATTCAACCATCAGCTTCTATTGTTAATTATAAAGTGCGTCTGTTTACCAGTTTTTTAAAGGATTTTACTAATGTCTTTCACTTAAATGCTGATGGTGGCTTGTGCATCACTCTGAGCTTGAAATGTAAATTTACATGAATGCTGAACCAGACTGTAAGGGTTAAAAATCCTTTTTTCAGTGGATGAACATCGATCTGGATTAAAAACGGTGTAAATTTAATGTGAGTATAAATAATTTCCTATTGTGTTTGTGTTGAGACACATCTGCCAAACAGTTGGAAAACCGATTGTCTCATAAATGTTTGTATTTTACCATTTGGCCTGATGTTATGGTCCAGTGCACCATAGTCCTTTCCAGCACCCTGTACCCTGCTTTATGAAATTGTCTTCTTTCTTTTTGTATGTAAAAAGATTCCTGACTTGAGCCACTTTTACACTGAGATCACTGGATCTTGCACCAGAAATCCCATCTCCGGCATATAGAAAATATTTATCTTTTTATTTTTTTTTTTGGTTCTCACAAACGGCCACCTTAAAATTCAGCACTCTCACCCCCTGGTAGCTGTGAATGTCACCTGCAGTGATGCTTCAGTTCATTTTAGCGGTTAAAGGGATGACAGCACACCAAAGACCTCAGCTATGGGGCACACATTTAATTGAGATATGAAAAGTTGGCCCATAAAGTCCTTCCCCATTGCATTTATCCCTAGAGAACAATTTTTTTTTTTGCATTTGCATTTGTGTTGCAGGCTTATCACAAACATGAAAAGCTCGTTCTCTCTAACAGTCTTCTCAATTGTCTTGGGTGCAGCGTGTGTGGATCTTACTTGTTCAGTGTTGTCTGTGGGAACAACAGTCATTTAGTCACATGCATGTGGGACACATTTATTTAGTATTGAATGTGGCCACCACCAAAGGTTTAAATATGGGTTTAATCTCCCACTGAAGCTATGGACCCCATAAATTGGTGTTCAGGGCAGCCCTAGTATACGGTGGGCCTGCACTCTGCTGTTAGATGGCCGTCTCTCCTCATTCCCATGACGGACTGATTTAATCATCTTCACAGTTTTCTACCAATCCTGGGTACAGCTGTCACCTTTCTGGAAACACTCATTTATCCCCTCTGATTCTGCCGTTACTGCCTCCCACAGAAGCAAGTGTCCCCCTGTTCCACCTCTGTTTCAGTCACACAGCAAGGTGAATAAAGGTGTAACAGGGCAGAAGGACCTTACTGTGTGACTGGAGCTTTGGAGACACAGACCAGTCTCTGGTAAGTGGAGTAGTAGGAGTAAATTTCTCTCCTAAATAGTTTCTATCCCCTTATTCTTTGTAGATAAGCACTCTGACATGAACCACTGTTTTTTTTGTTTTTAAATTATATTTGTATAAACACAAAAAGTTACAACACTTACTCAATGAATCACATCAGTATAAGGCCAACAAAGAAGATAATCAATGCCGAGAGATGCAACTCCACAGGGACGGTGTCACTTGAGTAAAACTGCTTAGTCTTGTTTTTTTTTTTTTATTAGCAATCGTTGGGAGTGTGTTTGTTAATGAAACCCAACAGGTACAGTTGTTCTTGGTCACCGACTTACTTCGGTACCGTTTGTGTAGTGGCTTTTATTTATGGTGCAGGTGGTGTTTGGTGTTAAGATGCATGACATTTGTGTAGTCTGGCGCTAATTGGCACTATCAGCACGACCGGGGAGGACTTTTCCCTGGAGTTCTGACAGTGTTTTTAGAAACGGAGGTAGAGGTCTCTCAGCTGCTCATTTAATGAGTTTAGGCTGTGCTGCAGGTGTGCTGCAGCCATTGTGGTCCACTCTTTGTTGATCTGAGGGGAAATATCAGCCTCTATTTAGTTACTTTGCCAGAAGCTTGTACCTTTTTAACTTTTGTCTTGGTGAACACCTAAGAGGCAGCCAACCTCAAAAACGACTGTTTTTTTTTTTCATCTGTATTCCACGCAAGACAGCACAAGAAGCAACAGCTTGCGAGTCCCCACGACTTTCTGTCAGAGAAGGTCAGTGATGACCCCATTGTCTGCATATTTGTGCACACTCTGCTGGCCTTGCATTGCCCTCTGTCTCTCTCACAAGCTTCTCTCACAACCTCACAGTCAGTGTGCATTCTGGGACTGGGGATTGTTAGTCAGCTGTTTTTCATGAAGCCTTTGATTTGAAGGGGAGCTGTGAGGAAAAAGACAGGCAGCCCAGTAAAGTGAAAATACCAGACGTTTCATTCTCACTATACAGTAACTCTGCCTCTGCCAGCTAGCTACGGCTCCGTTATCCTAAAAATAGATTTCAGGAGATGGGAGAGAAGGGACTTTGTTGGAGAAATCTATTTCCATGGAGACAGTCTTCATTGGGTTTGGGCTTTGTGATACGAGAGCCATTGTGAAGGACGGGATTCTGACCAGTGACGACTCAGCTTGAGCAGATGAAGTAGAAGTAGCCTTGAATAAAAGGATTCACAAGCGTGAAAAACACCACACAGGGATCTAAACTGTGCGTCTGTTACATTTATGGATGCTGTATTTTGTTCAGCTCTACTGACAGCAAGTTGTACAAAGTGTGATGCCCAGTGGTCCGAACTAAAATTATTAGAAGTACGGTGTTTTAGTCTTGTGCCTATGTGGGTTCATGTAACATTGGCTAACAGGTTTGGAAGCTGAAGTAGTCCAGATTCTGTACCAGTCTGTTGGGGTGAAGAGAGCTGAGCAAGACTCTTTTCATTCATTGATCTACGTTTCAACCTTCACCCATGGTTATCAACTCTGGGTACAGATCAACAGAACATAGAGTTCTGGTTCTCTCTGCTCAGTCTAGCTGAGCCTGGATATGGGTGGATGGGGAAAGCATTTCATTTCTGCAATCCTTTATTTCTTAATTTTATTTAAGGACGTATTTTGAAACATTATTCTGAAGGATCCCGGTCATCTTGCTTATGTGGGTTCACAATTTCATGTTTTAAACTGTTCAATCAGGCCTCATCCAGCTGATTCAGTGGCTACTAGTATGCTATCTTAGGATACAATATAAGCCAAACTAAAACCAATTTGTTCCTTTTTGATTAGAAAAAAAATCTGAATAAGCTCCAATTAGAGTGGCTGAACTGTCCCCATTACGCTTGGCCAACAGTGTGTGATGGGCTCCAGCAGAAAACTGTTCATTAGACCCATATCGCCATTCCTCTTTTCATACCACACGTACACACAGATGCACAGATGGTATGCAAAACAAATACAGCATCCCTCCTTCCTCTCACACATGCAAATATATCTTGTACAGACAGACACACACACAGATTTAAATCTTATTTCCATAGACCTGATTCTGAGAGCAGAAGCAGCACTGGATTGTTTCTTGATTTGAGACCGTCTCTAAGGTACATGGATGTCTCTGATTCTCCATAACGGTGCTACATTGTGTTGCTCTTAAGGCATTTAGTAGCCACATGTTCAGCATGTGCTGTCTATATTAAATTACAGTTGTTGAAGCTTTTCTTTCAGCTGTTTCTTTTTTTTGTTCAGTTATACAGGCTAACAGTGTAACTGTTGTCTCCAGTGTGTTGGAGTAATTTTTGGTGGGAGTTCCTCCAGTTAACACAACACTGGAATGCAAAAAAAAAAAAAAGCTGCTGTGTCTTCTGTCTGGTTATGAAAAAACTCGGCTCATTTACTTTGTTCTGGTTCTGTTAATTGTTTGTCTTCTGTAACATTTTTCTTGCCCATCTGAAACAGAGCTCTAATCTAAAGGGACAACAATTATCTGCATGCCAGCAAGAGCGAGTTACTCTTCCACAAAGCCACAGCACAGAGATCAAATGCTGCCCATTCAGTGAGATGGATGGCAGATATCAACCTGGCGGTTTTTATTTTTTTCCTCTCTAGAGTTTAAACGAGAGGAGGAAGAGCTGAGTTGGCATCAAAGCAGATTAGTGAAGTGTCTCCAGTAGATCTTTTAACCCATGCTGTCAAAGCCTTCAGCTACAAGGATCCTGAGGGAACCCTGGGGAGATCCCAGCCTGGAAATGAACTGGATAGAGGGGAGACTAAGAGTGCGGAAAGAGGGGTTAGGAGTTTCTTTCCTCCCCTTTTTGTTTTCTTAAAATAAAGTTTACAATTTTACACTTAGCTTTGGGGATGTGCACAAAATGTATTTTAATCAAAACTAAAAAGGGCCATGTAAATCATGAGATGAAGAAGGGATGATTTTTTTTTTTCAAATAAGAGAAGTAAATATACAGCTCTCCAGAGCTAATCAAAAGTCCAAGTTGCTGCTGTTGCCTGGGCAACAGTTTACACCATAAAGGATTGAGGACTGAAGGTTATCCATCTCAAAGTCTCCACCTATGAAAAATTGCCTCTCCATTAATGTCATCTAGATGGGTACTGTCCAGCATTTCTCAGTGCAGACATGGACTCAGTATTTAAAAAAAGCTTTTTGTTCTCTTTGAATAATAGAAAACTATGACTATTTTCAGTCAGATTAAATGAATTTAAAGGAAATTCATTTTTTTATTTAAAGTCTTCTGTTGAAGAAATATTCATATTTGTTGTTTGAATTGCATCCTAATTCTGCATTCAGACTGACCCTGAGTACAACGAACACCTGTTGCTTACACCCTTTCATCTCTGTACGTCTGTCACAGCCAGATGACTCTGACTGCATCCCCCAGCTGCTTTTTCTCCACTGCAACATTGAAAACTGACACCAGTTTGCCCAAATGCCAGTGGGGGAAAGCAACTTGCAGGGCCCGCTTCACAGTAAAAGCTTTGCAGATGTCTGCGGATGGAAAAGTGGAGGTGAAGGAGCAGCACACTGCCTTAAGTTTGCATTTATGACATCTAACTGTAGCCGCTGAGCAGGGGTGGAGTATTACAGCACGCCAGCGAGATGAAAATGCATGGGGGAGATGTTTTACAAGCTCACCTCATAAAGCCACTGCTAACGTCTGCTATAATAGGAAGAACCTGCTGTAAGCCCTTCATTCAAGTGCTGTAGGTGGAGGTGATAGGCAGTCTCATAGCTGCTTTAATACACAAAAACAGTAAAGCTAAATCTTTAAAACTGTGAATCATTTACAGAGTCTGAGATTAACCTGATTTAAAAGGGGAAAGCAGTTTTATATGCTCCATTGGCATGTTTGTGTAAGCAGAAAAGTAATTATAGTTTTAATGGCAGACTAGAAGCAAAATATTTTACTTTATAGATAATAATTTATTTGTTCCATTCCATTTTGCACATGACTATTCCAGACATGTGAAACAGCCAGAAAAACATACTCAACCCAGTTTTATTCAAGGCTGACACAACATTTTTCTTCATCTTTGTGTGCATCTTTTGCATTTATCCCACTTGGGAACGTGTCCTACAGGGAAGCTGCTCGACCTATCCCGAGTGAGCCTCAGCTTCTCCACAGACCAATGACAGGCCCATAAAAACTAGATTGATGTGGCGGACTAGAGTTACAGCACAGGCTCAGATTGTAGTAAAAGCTGAGCTGCAGTGTTGTGATGCCAGTGTCCGGACGGATTCGCCGTAGAGAGAAGTTGTTTAGAGAGAGCGAGCTTCACCCTGCAGAGCCAGCGTTTCAGCCTCCGTTATCACATCACAACTTCCATAACTAACTACTTCTTTTCTGAGAGCTACAGTGTCGTAACGCAGACAGAAACCCACAGAGTATAGAGTTAAGACCAGATGAGCCCATGTTATAAATAACCCAAACCAAATGTATGTTATTTGACTTTAAATCTAATTTGTACCAATACCGAATGTGGATGCCAGAATTCAAAAATTTGAAAATGCACCAATGTAGCTGAGTCGGTGGGTGGTTCCTGCTATTTCTGGATCTCACTGATGCTAAGAATGAGCACTTTGTAATCAGTACACAAACGCAGAGAAACACAGACAAATTTTTTATTTTCTCCTACACAATACCTCCTCTGCTTTCTGACGCTTGCTCTCCACTTCTCTGACTTGGATCCTTGGATCCGCGCTTCCTCCCCCTCACACCTGTACTTTTACTCTCCACGGCTTTTTTCAAGGATTCAGAGGATGCGTGTGTCTTTTTTTAGAACATAAACAAAATAATCTTACATTACAAATGGTCCTTCATCATTTTTGAATTAATTCTTCACACGAGCCAAAGCTTGGTGTTACGGTTTTATGGGCATGAAATCGATAAGACTGTAAGTTAATGTCACAAACGGGCCCAGGGCTCGCAGTTACACACCAAACCTTGATTTCATATTAGGATTTTTACGCCAAGATGCCGAGAAATTAGACATGAACATTTGTTAACAGACACAAAGCTGAAAACTATTTGTAAAACTTGCCACTCAAAATTCCTATGTATGTGACTCTGAAATTACTTGTGGGAATTCTGACTGTCTTTTTTACCTCAAACTGGACTTTGAAATGGTTTATATGTTTAAGGCCTTGGTGGACATCTTCACAATATCTGAATTGCAGAAATGTTGTCTACCTTCAAAATCTACTACCTAGACCTTCATGCAGTGTGGAAACCGAGTTTTCACACTCGGCTTTCAACTTTCCTTGCTGTTCACACACCTTCAAACCATTTTTTTTTTCTTAACAAAAACATGGACAAATAATCTTCTACACATGCATAAATTTGAATTCCTCAAGCACATTTATTTCACAAGGGCAAGTTGAATACTTTTGCTTCTTTCCATACAAATAATAAAGTTACTTTGATTAGAATAACTAAGAAATGTGTTGTGGCTTTTTAAAGGGGGGCGGGGTGGCATAGTTTCCTACAGCTTTTGTAGGAACTCTGTATGGCCGTTCAATTCTCAAGAGCAACCTGACGCACGCTTGAGAAAATGAGGTGATCTTCTGCTGCGCGCTGGTCATAGATATGATCTCCATAAGGGTGCCTTGGAACCTACCGATGGTATACTTACTGCCATCTCACAAAAACTGTTGTCAGAAGATGGCCATTCAGGGCCATGATGCGCAACTCACACCAATCTCAACTTGTTGATCAGAAGATCCTACGGCTTTTGGACATTTTGTTGGGTTAATAAGTGGCTGCTGTCAAATATCTCCACACATCTGTGTCCTTATCGTTTCATATGATTGAATATTCATGGAGACATTTGTAATTTTCTAGATGGCAACCATGGCGAAAAGACTGCAGGTGGACCTTCTACAGCTGCAGCTGCAGGACAAAGAAGAAGAAGATCTAGTGGTTGTAGCCGCTGCTTTTGTTTGACTGCGGCTGAGCAGTGCACGTATGACCTACTTCTGCCTTATGACGTACTTCCACCATACGCATCTCTGTTCGAAAGGGGTTGATGGGAACGCTGTAAGGGCCCCCTAGAGCAACTTAATATGTTCTTGCGCCATACGTGCACGGACATAGTGCGTTGTTCTTTTAGGTTGTTACTAAGGTATTCGTCCATCAGCCCTCCGAGGCAGCTTTTCGTAGTGCTCGTAGAAAATCTTAAACATGACCATCGACCTGGCTACGGACTTAGGAACGGGATACGAAGGAGGACATAGGAAATAGTCCAGAAATCGTTTGTAGAGGAATTGCAGCTGTTGGTACGGGTCATTGTGACCAAGGCTTCAGACAGTAAAATGTTACTGGGGTAGAAATTTCTTCCTACACTTTCTTTTCCCTCCATTTCTCTTTGCAACAAGCCGTCAAGACAGAGGGGGATGAAGCTGGTTTTGTCATATTCCATTATGAATGAAGGCGTTTTTAAGCCCACCCATTCATCTTTTCTGCAGCAGGAGATGCTGAGCTGTCAACCCAAATCTCTGCTCAGCCTTCTGCTAGAACTACCCGTATGTCTGTATCCCACTTCGAATGAAAGGTTGAGGGTTTCTGCATGCTTTTATTGCACATATATGATGGTGTCAACTAGTGTTTGGTGTTTGTCTGTGGTTGAATCCTGTAGTGTGACTGGTAATTTCTCTGTCCACCCCTGCAGCAGGGTGCACACAACACACACACATATGTCCAAACAGTTGTGTACGTGTCCTTGAGAGGAGAGGCCGACTGGCAGGTTCACTGCGTGTCTGATTATCTTCCAAGTGGTTAGTTTGAGTCTGTCACATCACCTTGACTAGTTGGACAGGTTGATTTCTGTCTATCCTCAAGCCTGTCTCCCAGTCATCAGGGAGCATCCCGGGAACCCCTGTAAATTGATAAATTCTCCTTAACTATAAAATACTTTCACTGGCCTGCAGTCGCTCAACAGCTCACTGCCTCTCGCGTGCAGGCAGTGGGTGGCACTTTGTGTGCTTAATGTGTTGGAAATTTCATTTACGCCTCCTCTTCTCGTTTTCTATCTTGCTCTCTTGCTTTCCTTTCAGTGACCAGTGATTGCCTGTCCTCTGCAGGGCTTTTTGCCTTTCTCCCTCTGGAGTAGCCGAGAGGGTGAATGAACAAAGCAGGAAGAAGAATGTCTAATCACTTATATTCTGCAATAAATGTTGGTAACTTTGGTGCATAGTTATTGAAAAGTCCAGATCTAGTGTACATACAGTTCATAATAGGACGATGCCTCTTTTTTTTTTTTTTTTTTTTTTAATGCACTCAACATGTAGTATTCATTAGCTGCGTGGGCACATGGGGGCAGGTTAAAAATGGCTGTCATGTATCTTTGGCAGCCATTCTGTCTGTAGGTCGCCATCCATTTACCATCTGCTACTGAGGTTAACTTACTTAACTTGGCATTGGCTTTCTGCTTTACTTGTTCAGCTTCTCTTTTTTTTTTTTTAAAAAAAAAAAAAAAAAACTTGTTCAGCTTCTCAACCCACTGAGCTGATAGGATCCACTGTCTGACACCTGTCAGAGCCCTGGTTTATGTTATCACCATAACAGACCTGCTTGTTAAATCCATCCTGAGGCATGATGAAGAGCTGTCCCTCCTCTTTCTTGCATATTGAGACTTCTGTTTAAGACGTTTGAGTTTCATCTTGTGGTGATTTGGTTTTCTGGTATGACTGAGTGGCGCAAAAGTTCAGTGTTTAATAAAAACTTTTTTAGAATAAATTTAGCATCCGTTTAACGGACTCTGGAATGGTGGTGAACTTTTCTGTTTGAGTCAGAAAGCTTGCAAATATACACGTAAACATTTCTGGTCCAAACCATAATGAGGAAAAGAGCGTGAAGAATTTCATTAAAAAACAAAAACCACCTTTCCATCTGGAAAAGTGTTGGTCTAAATACATCATTCTATGGATCTGTGTTGCGATGGGGGGACAGGTAAATTTGCATTGGTAGTCTGAGGAAAGGATTTAATTAAATCAGTGAGTGTAAGCATGGCTGTTTTTTTTATTTGATTCTGTGTGCTCCTGTGATGAACTGGGGATTGTGCTGCATAGACTACCCCCACCCCCACCTCCAGCCCCCACCCTGAACAAGATGATTGATGATAGATGGATAATTAACTGCCAGCACTTCAAGCAAACATCTTGCCATGAGTTAAAAAAAAAAAGCAAAATAGTGCAACACACATGATGGACTGTCTCAGAAGGGCAAGTTGAATACTTTTGCTCCTTTCCATACAAATAATAAAGTTACTTTGAGTAGAATAACTAAGAAATGTGTTGTGGCTTTTTAAAGAAGCTAAACCTTTGCACTTCGCTATATGATGAACATGAATCGAGGCCCATCGACTCTTATGTACATGGTGTTAAAAGCAGTCTGACACCGCCTCTGCTGAGGACACCCACATGCGGTCTTAACACGGAAGCCCACATAACGCGGCATCTGTGACATCCAAGATTAACCATTAGCCAGACATCTGAGTCGTCTGTACATTGCTGATGAGTGGTTTCCAGTAATCGAAGCTGCTCATGGTCACACATGACGGGGAATGCACAGAGGCGAGGGAACAGTGGAGTCCGGCCCTGGTTCACAACTCATTTAAACATGTCCGTGTTAAGTTGCAGGCGATCATGTAGCGCTCAGGTGCCGAGCTCAGCGGTGCAGGTAACTTTAGTTACAGGTGCTTCGAGAGCCGATGCTGTCAGCTGATCACTGGAGAGGGTTTAGGTTTGAAGGGTCCCTGAGCAGCACCAAACTCATAATACACAGGGCCATAAGTCAATCAGCTAATCAATAACGGACACTTAATTTCTCAGTGAGACGAGTAGTGGTAAAGTTTGTTTCCGTCTAGGTCACAAAGGTGTCACATGATGCAACACATTTACATTGTGTACAATAATTTATACTAGATTAAATATATGATATATGTAATGTTTATTAAAAAATAAAAATATGTAAATCAGCATAAAATGTTTTAATATTGTATTAAAAATCTCATAATATTCAATGAGTCTGTGTGTTGTTAATAAATGTCAGCATGGAAAAGTGGTAAGACAACATTTAGGTATTTATTTATTTATTTTACCACCATCTGAGATTCATTATATTATGTAAAAATAGTGACTTATAGTCTTATTGCTTTTCCTGGCCTGCATATTACTGTATAAATATTTTTCTGGAGGTAAAAACCCCAGACATTATAAGTGTTTCAAATATCACTTTATTTTCTCTTCTATGTTTTTTAAACTTTAATTTTTTAATATATCATACATTATTAATGAAGCCAAAGGAACATGCACTACAAGTTTGTACCCATTTTTTAAAAATCAACAAAACTGGTGTCACTCAGTGGAAGCTCTGTAACTGTAATTTGTAAGTGATATCAAATAGATTATCAGTTATTAGAACAATTTTTGTTATAAATTTCTTATCCAAGTTTTACTACACGTGTCTGCAGTGTATGCTTGGTGATCTTGATTTGTGTTGGTTACATTTTTAAAAAGGAAAAACTGAGTAGCTTCAACTATATTCCATTTAGCTTACAGCTTCACAAGCAGATAATAAGGACTTCCTCTTTGTTGTTTTTTATTTATTTATTTTGCAATTTATCCCCAAGAAAATCTGTCAGGAGGGATTTAACCAGTTGGGACCTTTTGCATCTGGAGAACAAAAGCAATACGCTAAAGTGCATATGTGTTCTGTATGATCCGACTCTCTTTGCCAGGTAGTATCTAGAGAGAGCAGCTGTTGTCTGTGGAAACCTAATCAACAGAAATAGATAGACAGCCCCCACTCCCCACCCACCACCCACCTCGAACCCCTCCTCCCTGGGCTGTAAGAATGGTTGCAGAGAGATGTCACAGCAACAGCTTTCAGAGACGCTTCAAGCAGATTGCTGCACATGGTACA
The DNA here is from genome assembly GCA_028564865.1 of Zenarchopterus dispar. Taxonomy (NCBI): domain Eukaryota; kingdom Metazoa; phylum Chordata; class Actinopteri; order Beloniformes; family Zenarchopteridae; genus Zenarchopterus; species Zenarchopterus dispar. The sequence continues at coordinate 10,728 of JAOWBL010055576.1, read as the reverse complement.
GAAATGAGAGGACTACTTAGTCCTTAAATTGCACAAACATTTTGTGAGAATCATTTATTTGCTTGTAAAATGTCATTTTGGGCTCCAGATTGGGTGTGAAGTTGTGATTGGATTTCTAACCTTTTTTTTTTTAGTTTCAGTCTGCTTGCATAGTGATCTGTATGTGTCACATTGTCAGCATCGACCGCAGTAGCTTTGGCTCTGGTGGTCGACATGAATGGATTTTGATGTTTGAAACAATGACCAGCACTGCTGAATTCCTGTTGATTTGGTTTGTGGGCAAACATTTATGAAAGGAGTAGATGTGTATATCATAGTTTGAGCTTATTGACCAAACATATTACTCTTTAAGTGTATTGATGCAGCTAGATTGCTGTCATGTTAAAAGTGAGACCAAGCTTCAGTAAATATCTTGCGTTACAGCTCTAAAATCAACAAAAGCTCTTTTTTTTCCTTTGTGGTAAACTAACTGAGAAGTCATTACTGACACTTAACCCAAAATATTATATTCACCCCAGTCCTAAACCCCCACCTACAAGTTAATGTTGCATGCCTGCCTTTTTATAGATAAGGACGAGTCAGTAATCCTGCTGCAACATGCTATCTCAGTACTAAGGTCCATTGCCTATCTTAATGTTGAAGATGCCGTCTGAAAGTGTTACTGTGACATTTACACCTGGCTAAAGCTTTGCTGCTTATTGCTTGATAGGACTACAAGTGTGGTTTCATGTTGGAATTGGCCTCCTTGGTGACCAAATAGACTTCTTGAGATGCGTTCAGAAACGTGTGTCAAACACAGTTATAAATAATGGAAAGTCTGTTTCATTAGCGGTCCTCCCTCAACTTTCCTCTTGAGAATTAGTTCTGCTAGTTTTTTTATTTTTTATTTTTGTATTCAAAAAAAAGAAAAGAAAAGAAAAAGCTACCATAGTTACCGCAGCATGTTGCCAGGGTACATAATCATTGAACTTGATTGATCCTGGACCTCTGTAGGTCTGTGGAACCCTAACCCTACCTATGTTTCTTTTTAGATATTTTGTATTACTCTTCTCCATTACAGAACCTCATGACTATAATCCATGCACTGTTTTGTAACATATTATTTAACAAGATTTAAAGTCCCAGAATAAAGTAAAATTGTGTGTGTGCACTGACAGAGAAAAAGAGATCTGATGGTGGAAAGGGCATAGTTGAGATGCCATTAGAGTTGGTGTTAGACCAATGGCACACCTCTTCAAAATGCTCTTGGTTATATGACTATTATTTTAAGAATTTTATGACTGGGCTATTAAAAAGCTGTTGAAACATGATTTTTTCCTACTTTTACCATATCATGTTATTTTAACACGATCAGTTACTCTGGAAGCTCCAAATTATGTGAGCACCAATTCTCTTCTGCCCATCAGACCGTAAAACTTGTCCCAGCTCGGCCTAAAGTACATCTGAAAACATCAGTGAATAGCTGCAGCTTTTTTTTTTTTTTTTTTTTTAGGTAACTGTAAAAGATACAGCTTTTATCTGTCTCAACTGAGAAAAACTAGTTAATATCTTCTATCCACATCCTGGAAATCTTTTTTGGTCACTTAGCAACTGGTGCCCTACATTGGCACGATTTGCAGCAGTGCACCTCCGTAGCGCATCCCAGGTGAAAAGTGTTTTAGAGTACAAAATGATCAAAGGGTGGCCTAGAGTTGAAGAAAAAACTGATTTGAAGAATTTAAGCTGAGATACATGGAAGAGCGTTACATAGAAAAGGCTTTAAAACTGTGTTTTGGAGATTTTTGTGCAGAGGTTTTGCACTTAGTGTCGTGGTGCATCAGCATTTGTGTTTCTTTAAAGTTCATTTTGTCACTTTTGGTTAGAGTCAGGCTAGCTGTTTCCTTCTTCTTGTTCTAGCTCATCAATCATCTGTACTCTTTTAATGTTGACCACTAATACGCAAAGGACTAATTCTAAATCTTAGAAAAAAAGGATCATCTACCAAATTATTCACAGGTGTTACTTCATTAAGTGTAAACTTGTCTATACCTTCCAACAACTCCACACAATCCCGAGGAAAGGCGCTGCATAGTCAGATTGAATATGATTCCCTGTTCAATAAAGACATAAGTGCATGTAAAACAGACAGGAGCCAGAGGTAGGAGAAGAAAGTGATTTGAATTGATCACTGTCTTTTTATAGTCCCATACACTGAGAGGGAACTTTATGTTGTGTCATAAGTTTGAAATTACTTTTGCATGAGTAAATGCATGTTTTTGGAGTTAACAGGAACACACTCATTGGCATTTTGTGAATGTAGCTAATGTTAAATTAATGTTTTATAATTTGGTCGACAATACTCAGTACAATACTGCCTCCCATTCACAAACATTTTTGTCGGTACAAAACATACCGAACTAATCATAGCAGGGCTAGGGTGGACTTTATGCAGTGAGCCTCTAATCGAAACAGCCAAGATGGCTGCAAAGTTGCTAATAACATCTTGAATCAACAAGTTTTTGCTTCAAAACCAGCTCCCCTGCATGCCATTATGGATATCTGTAGCTGGGTTGCTGGCGCCTAGTCTGGTTGCTGCTCTGCCATGGTCTCATGCTTTGATTGGTGGAATGCCTATCCAGTCAGATACAGACGCAGTTTCTTCTGTGTTCTTTGGCACTTCTCCCTAGAAATCAAAGTTATATCCTGAGGAACCAGACTGTTTGTATCAAAGAGCAAAAGAATTCGGGTAGCTGGTGATTATAACTGCAGACCATATACCATGCAGTACATTTATCTGTTATTGTTTATTTTATTACGAACAAAGTCAGAAAAAGAGGGAACAAATCAGTGTTTTTCTTTTTCAACCAGGGAATCAATTCCTGTTATCCGTTTAAAAGACTGGAGATTAAAAGGGCTTTGGCATTCACTTTTCAGATCAGGTGGTAATGTCTGTCTTTTATCTGAGTTTGTGGTTTTTCATGGCATTTGGAGCAGGCTTGTAGAGAGGTTATCAGTGATTTTACTGGTAAAAGCTTTGCAGCTGTGTTTCGAGTACGTTGAATAGATACTGCAATTAAAGAAGAGGAAACAGATATCCTAAAAATTAAATAAAATTGAAAAAAAATTATGTATTTATTTAGTAATTCAGTTCTATGAGCTAGAGTATTGACTTTAAAATACAAAAATTATTGCAAATATTTGGCAGCATAGATTGTTGAAATACAACATACTTGTTTTTCATTATATTTCAAAACTATTTAGTAAATATTTAGATTTTTGATGTCAAAAAATGTTTTAAAGAAACTGAGACGTGTGGAAAAGCATGTTTTTTTGTCTTCCATGCTTTTTAAAATCAGTATAACACATGTAAGTAATAAAAGTAAGATCTGGTTTTGTGTTCAGCATCTTTGCTTCTCAAATATACAGTCTGTGGTGGAGGATTTAAAAATGTCATGTTGACCTTTTGTATTGTTATTGCTCAGTGTAGAATGATACAGAGTGTTTGAAGACTAAGCATCTTGGGAAATAAAATTGTCTGTGATCATACGCCCTCAGACAAATTCTCATACATGGATATAAAATGAGTAATAAATAAGGTGCGCTTGTTGTTTGGACAGTCCAGATGCTCCTGATGTTTAAATGGGACTTTATCTAATCTTTCGTCAGTGGTGGGAGGCAGGGACCATCTGAGTGAATACTTTAAAGTATTTTTGTTTTTCTGGTCTCTGTGTCATGACTCCCCATCATACACTTGACCACGTGCACACTCATTTCTTTCTCTCAAATATAATAACAGATCCTTTACTTCAGAATGAAAAGAAATTGTAGCTGATCGTGCCGGTCATCTCTTTCATCTCTGGGTGTCCACTGTAGCGGCAGAAACTATTTCAAGTACTTTCCAAAAACAAATGCAAGAAATATTTCACATGATACTTTACTGTTGTGCATGTTTAGATTCCTTTTCTTACAAGAAAGAAATTGCTGCAGCCCGTGACAGGAAGCTGAAACACCAATATCACTTTCATGTGTCATTGTTCCAAGCCTCTTTGCAGGTCCAGATGGTGCTTATTCTCATTATTATTTATGCAGATTATCCCCTTTTGTCTGAACTAATGATGATGCTTTTCTTTTTGCATCTTTCCTTCATCAGGAAGTACTGCCTGCTCCTTTCGCCCGTCAGGCCGTCAGGAGAGCACACGGTCTGCGGTCAGCAGCCCACTCCACACTCTTCACCCAGCCTATCACTGCCCTGTCTCCACAGGTTAGTCTTCCTGCGTTCCTCTGTGTGTATGTGCTTGTGTGTGCCTTTACAGAAAAATGGAAAGAAAAAAGCTATTGATTTCTGCTTATTTTTAAGACCTCGACAGCAAATTGGTATTTCATCAATATTAGGTCAGTTCTGTATGTCTGGCTCATTCATGTGGACAGTGCTCAACACCAGTGACCATCAACCTTCCCTGACATCGTCATCCATTTTCACTCATGTTTAAATAATTTGGGGGCATTGTAGTACCATTATGAAACCAAGATTTAGATTCCTGCATTATTGTTCCTTGTAATATAGTTGTATATTGTAACCTGGATCGTTCTGTCTCGGGAAGGTACCAAGTGTCCTCAAAATTCTTGGTAGATCGTTCCCATGCAATCACTTGAGCGCTTAAATAATAAAACTAATCCTCAGTTTCATATATTCAAATCGAGATGCATTTTTGTGTGGATGTTAATGACTAAATATCTCAAACATCTCTGGTGGTGGCTGTTGTGAGCAGTGGTTATAAGTTAGAGCATCAGTTAGCGATTAGCAATAGCAGCTGTTTATGGAGAAGCCTGTGAAGGTTGGTGAGGCAGCTGGACCGCAGCCTTTTGATAAAGACAAAACCGAAAAGAATCTATTCAAATGCATGCAAAAAATGTTCAAAGCAACCCCCTCCCTCCCACCGTGGTGCCATATTGTGTTTATTCCATGTTGTTGACCTGAAACTGCAGTTTGTTTGTGCACATATGAAGCCAGTTTCCCTATCATGTCTCATTACACTCTGCAAATCGTTGTTAATCTGAGAGCATGCAATCAGATTGGAAACGGCGGATAGCGAGGCGCGTATGTTATTTTGTCTTTGATATAAAATCATATTCGGAAACCTCAATGTCAATCCACTGTGTTGAACCTGAAAATGAAATTTAATTGCTCTTAATGGATTCAACATAATATTGCTCAAAACCATTTTTGAAGTGGAGATTTTTTTTTCTATTATTCTTATTTCTTTATTAATTTTGCATCTGCACAGCTGAAGTAGAGTCACATAGTTTATCATCATATAGTTACTGATGTTTATTGCACTTTCTAAACTGTCTGCTTCTCCTGAGGCTTCTGAGCTTAAATTTGTTATCAGATGAAATGAATGCGTCCCCATTATTGCATACGAACCAAATTGATTTCTTCCCCAGTTGTAAATTTGACTGTTTGCCATCTGCTTTTGGAGCTCATTGCTGTTGCAATCCGACATCATCAGTCTCATTTCTTCAGTGATGGGTTGCTTTAACAATCAGAGATGCCACTTGCAGTTTGTGTGAATCTGACCCACTTTGTCTAAAACTTTTTGAGGTTTTGGTGCACCCCGTAGCTATTCAGGAACTTTTGAACGCACCGAGTAACATTTATCAGCAGAGGAAGTTTAAAGGGAAATGGTGGTATTCAAATTTCCATTTGTTCTCACACCTCATGACTTTTTTTTCCCATGGTATTACTTGAGGATTAGCACAGCACTGTTGCGGTGCACGAGGCGTCATACCTGCGGCCTCCCGATGGAACTTGACAAGCCGCCATAAGATCCGGCAATGCGACTTTTTGCCGTTGCCACTTTGTCCTTCGTCTCATCTCCAACTCAGCTTTCCTAGACCACAGCTCCTTGCACTTAGTATTCCTGAGAGTTGGGGCCAGCTAGAATCCAATAAAGCATACGCATTATGTTAAAAAGATCAGCTCAAGGTTAAGTGTGTATATTTCTCTCCTGGAAATGCACTAGGCCCACCAACAAACTTGTACAGGATAAAAATTTTATAATGAGAACAGGATATTTATGCCCTGAGTGCCTGCAATTCTTGCGCTGTGTATAGCAGTACATTATCTTAGCTCTCTTTTGTTTTTGCACGTTGTGTGTTTGTGCTGCACCTTGAACGCGAAGGGTGTGTGTGTGTGTGTGTGTGTGTGTGTTTGTCCAGTGCGCTTTTGTTTGTGTTGGCGCATGGGTATTTATGTGCCATTGGGCTAAATGAAATGGAAAACGCCACCATGGGTTTGCACTGAGCGGGTGGGGGTTGGGGGTTGGGTGGCACAGTGAAAAATGAGCAGAGGCTGCCTCGTGTTTGTGTTTTGTGCTGCAGGGCCGTTGGAAAGACAGTGATGGGAGGAGTGTAAGCGAGAGGAGGGAAATGTATACATTACTTACATCCACTTCTGCACAGTAAAACCATCTGCTACGAGTTCAAGGCCTTGTTCACAGAGCTGCAACAACATGTCTGATGGAGAGCTAGTCAATAGTCCTGGGTCTCCCTCCTCCTGGCATGTATCCTCCAGAGAGAGTTGTTTGTTCAAATGACATGGAGGAAGGCAGAGGCCCGGGAGGCCCAGCAGGGAGTGTCTGCCCTGCCAGGTCGTCTTGCCTCACTGAGGATAATAATTTCATAAAAGCAGCGAAAGAAGGAAAAGTGTTCTGCTGTGCAAGAGCTCCACACGATTTAAATCATGTTGCATAAGCTTATTAGAACCTGCTCTACATGTCTGCTGCATCGTTTGGCTTATTTAATCTGCACTGTTACCACTTTTTTTTTTAAACTTCTTTTTTTCCCCCCACCTTTTCCCTCTGTACCCCCCTCTCCAGCACCTGCATTGCTGCAATGAGGCACACTTTTCCTCTCCTTGGCTCCCTGCTTCCCTTCAAACTTTCCCCCTCCCTCTCCTCCTCCCTGTGTCACTGTTCGGCATCTTTCAGTTTAGCTGCAGCTTCCCGCAAGGTCCGACGTGTCACGGCTGTGTA
>JAOWBL010055555.1:6535-23184 GCA_028564865.1 Zenarchopterus dispar | reverse complement strand
ATAGGCTCCAGCAGACCCCCGTGACCCAGAAATGGAACAACGGGTTTAGAAAATGGATGGATGGATGGATGGAAGAAAATGTTGATAATGATTTCTTCAGTCGGAAATGTGATTCACTTAACTTGTGTGATAAGCAAGGTTTGCTGCTCATAACGCTATTAAAAAAATAAATACAGACATACACCAGAGAAATATTGTATTGTTTTGGAAAAAGAAATGTTAGTGTTACCTGGACTCCACTTGCTCTTATTCTTAACTTATGAATAATTCAAATAAAGTAATTCAGCCTGCAGATAGAATCATGTCAGAAGATAAGCAGAAGTCCAGATGTTGAGGCAGAAGCTGAGATGCTGACACAATCTTAATCTGCTGGTTCTGGAGCTTTTTATGGACCAGTCAATGCAGAATTAATAACCCAGTTGATTCACACATTAGAGGATGTTTACAGGTGATGAGTAACAAATCTTTTATGAAGCCTTTTGTGCTTCCACAAAGAGCTGCAGGAGCCAGCTTTTGGTTGTTGTTGTTTTTTTTTTTCTCCATATTGCTTGTACATCACATCTAAATCTCAAGCTGAAGGCAGCCAGATTGCATTGAGGGAAAAGTAGGTAGCAAAGAGAAGAGGAAATGTGTGGAATTAAAAAAAAAGGGGAAATTTCTGGTTACATTTCATCCATTTTGACATTTACTTTCTTTTTTAAATGGTCTGATAACATTACAGGAGTGCAAATAAAATATATACTGCTGTAGAAAAATTCTAGACATGACTTTGTGGCTCTTTGGAGTAACAGAGCAGCATTAAACCTTTGGCACTACTGGTTTTCAAGAATTTTGAAGTTGCCTTTTTTGCATTTTATAATCATAAACAAAGGTCATTGACAGAGAGTTATGCCTACAGAAGTGAGCAGCAGTAAAACTGTTTGTGGTGTGCTGACATGGCGCTGCAGCTCATCAGCACAATGCAAAGCTTAAACTGGAAAATTCCTGGCCCCATTCTCTCAATCAAGAACGCTTGGTTCCTGTTTTGAAATTACAGGAAAAGGATCATTGTGTAAACACGCATTGTAGCTGACGGTTAATAAAGTGTATTTCTATTAAATGAGATGGTAAATCCCCTCTTGGTAAAATCATCACAGCACATATGCTAGCAGAAGTTTTTTTTTTAATTTTTTATTTTTCCCCCTCCCCCAAACTGTGTAAAGTGTCGACATCCAGGCCTCATTTGGCTAATTGGGATTGTTTTGGAGCCAGTAATACAAGTTACATGCTTCACAAAGAGAGTATGAGTGACAGTCATAATTTATCTTTAAAATAGGATTGACAATACAGATCTGTTTTTACAAGTTGTATTTTCAGTTTTATATTTGTTTAAATCAAAAAAATTAGATCGAATTTGGTAATACCATTGATTCCAAAGCCTCCCTTGCTTTCATTGTGAGGTTGGAAGTAGCAAACACATAAGACAAGGGGTCAGGCAAGGTTTCAAGGCAGATAGAAATCTAATAAAAATGTTTTCAAATCTTCACCAGGTGTCGTCACAGGACGTGAAAAAGGAGAACCCACTGCTTTTCAAGTTTCGGGCCAAATTCTTCCCAGAGGACGTTTCTGAGGAGCTGATCCAGGACATCACCCAGAAACTTTTCTTCCTGCAGGTGAAGGAAAGCATCCTCTCTGATGAGGTCTACTGTCCACCAGAGACTGCCGTCCTGCTGGCCTCCTACTCTGTTCAGGCCAAATTTGGAGACTACAACAAAGACATCCACCGGCCTGGATATCTGGTGTCTGAACGGATGCTACCCCACAGGTGAGATTCCTGCAAATCGAGCACTCTTGTTGTACTGTAACATGCTCTTTATGAAACATTACACCCTGCATCAGTTAACATCAACATGCTTGGTTTTCCAGGGTGTATGTTTGTCTTTGCAGTGTAATTTTGAGATGTCTTTTGAGATTAGAAGAAAATTGAGGCTATGTTTACAAAGTTACGAGCACTGTTGTAAGAATCCCACCCCAGTGCTGTACAAACTTAGATTTAATTTTAGATTTTAAGGCACAATTCTGTCTCTCAGTCACCTTGAGGTTTTCTGACAGTAGAAACTGCTACTTGCCATTAAAGATGCATTTGCTTAATAAGGGGGGTTAGGGTGAGGGGCATGTAGTGGATGAGGTTACAGAGATAAATCACTTTTGTTAAGCAACAATGGTTGAATCTCCTTTAAAGAAAATGATCATGTCACCCAAATACGCAAACAGAAGCCATGTTTATTTCATGAATACCATTTTTGAATAAGCATGAGGAATGTTTGTGTGTATTTGGCATGTATCTGGTTACCGTTAATGGTGTATTAGGTCTCTAACCTGGGTTTCAAGCTTATTTACATAACATGTAAACGTGAGTAGCGGAGATAACTGAACGTTTTGGCAGTTCCAGAACATTCAAGAGGAATATAAAAGTTTTTCTTACATCAGCGTTAATTGCACAAGCTGCAAAACTCAGCCTGGTGCACCAAAAGACTGTTGTTGGCAGCAGATGAAGGGAACTTTGGGGTACATGATAAAAACAAAGAATTTCAGTATTTTTAAGTTTTTGTCAAAAATTCTTCACAAGCTTGTCTTTCAGGACCTAAAATAATATGGATTTTATTTATTTACTTTTTATCTTCTTGTGAATTTAGATGTGACTAAAAACAATCATTCCTAACACTTTGTAATTTGAGTCCACCGCTGATTTGTCAGTGGCACTCTTTCGATTGTGCTTTTCCTCCCACTGTGACAAATAACCAAAACACTAAACTGTTTCAGAGAAGGAAACCTTATACCTTAGGGAAATGACCACATGGCCCAAAAAAATTCACATTGTACAGTGTGGTTTCACAGAAACAATCCATAATGTTATATAGCAAATTGTTTGGTTTCTTTGTGGTTTCTGTGTGGTGATGTAAATGATTGTTTTGTTTTTGTGTGGATGTAGAGTCTTGGAGCAGCACAAGTTATCTAGAGAACAGTGGGAAGAAAGGATTCAGGTGTGGCACGAGGAGCACTGTGGGATGTTGAAGTGAGTTGATGGAAACCACAACTTTTCTGTATTGTTGTATCTTTCAGTCTTGCTGTACAAGTGGAAATTAGAAAGATTGATCATGACTTTGATTTCCTGAATTTTTTGCAGGGAGGATGCAATGCTGGAGTTCCTGAAGATTGCTCAGGACCTGGAAATGTATGGAGTCAACTACTTTGACATCAAGAACAAGAAAGGGACAGAGCTGTGGCTGGGAGTGGACGCTCTGGGACTCAACATTTACGAGAAGGAAGACAAGTAAGCACAGATTTTTATTTATATATTTATTTTTTATCACATTCCTAAGAGTACAGAGCTTTGCCATTGGTTTGTGCTCTAGCTCTTGTTCCCTGAATGTGAATATCTGCAGCACTGGCTTGGCCAGATCTCCATCTGTGCCTAATCGCTGTTCCGATTGCTCTGCGGATAGTATGACAGGAATAACAATGAAGACCAGGGAGATACAAGGCCAAAATCAGCTGCTGGGTTTTATTATTTACTTATATTTATTTATGTATTTGTCAAGAAGAAATGTTTTTTAAAAAAACATTATTTTTTCCTTTATACTTTCAACTTATTTTGTATTTTAATCATAAATCTGAGAACATTGCTGAAATAAACAAGGTGGAAAATTGGTGAACAACATGAAGTTGGTTGTTATGCTGAAGCCTGTCTTTGGGAAACCATCCAATCACCTGATACCATCAGGGAGGCGTACAACTATTTGGTCCAAAGTGCCTATTATTGCCTTCACCTCAGGTAAAATAATCACCTGTATCTTGGTTTCATTTGGAGGTGAGTTGTACTCAAATTTTCTGCAGTTGGAGTGTCTTTACCTCCTGTAAAGCTAGGAAAAGATTTCGTTTTCCATTTATGCCCATTGTTTAGAAGATTTAAATGATTAATTCCCATACATCTGATGATAAGTATCTTCCTTATACATGAAGGAATTATCTGAGTGCCATCTAACCAGCGGATAACATGCCACAACTCTCCAGTATACTGCGTCTTTGTATTGTCCTGGTGTCAACCAAACTGAGAGCTAACTCTGACCTCAGCCCTTTAACACTTAGATAAACTTGCTTAACCAGGTTGACATCTACAGCAGTTACTACCCATGTTTCCTTTTTAAAAGACAAAAAAATGTAAATTTTCCTGTTTTGTATCAGCCTTTGAAGGGGTTTTGGCATTATGTTCAAAGAAACGTTCTTTTTGATATTTTTTTATCTGTTGTTTTGGCTTCTTTTACTGTTTATGGGAAAGGACGGTGTGGAGGAAAATGATCCTTTATTTTTGTGAAGTACTGTAAGTCTTGAGATCTCCTGTGGCAGGTGGGCAGATTTGTATGGCTGCTGGAGCGAAATAAACTGTGCTAAAGGAGCACTTGGTCCCACGTGACTTGCCTTTCAGTCATTGACCCTGTGTTGCAAATACTGCCGGCGCTACTCTGGCTGAGTTGTTTTAGGTTAGGGCTCCAAGTGTATCTAAGGAGCTGCTCTGTGTCAGCTTTCATGCCAGGCAGTGTGGTCTACAGTCTGCCTGTGGAAGAAATGAGCATGCACATTAGTGGCAGGGTAATGACAAAGTTAAACCAGTCAGCTGCCTCGTGAGGCTTCTAACTGAACCTTTTCTAGCTGATTCTTTGTCTTCCCATGTCTAACTGATTTATTTACTGTTTCACTAAAGTGTCAAAGTTCTAGTCTTTAATTTTGTTTTTTTGTAACTTAGCTGTGGTACAAAACATCTGACAAGAGTGAGAAACTTTCAGAAACATTTCAAGCTCTTGTGTGGGTCTAACGCTTTATGCTTCTCCTGGGATCAGCAAAGCAATGCCTCTCCTCCATGGTGCCCTCTCCTGTAACCGTGGCGACGGCGACTGGTTTTTCAAGCTGTGCAGCACTTAAGAATGTGACTTCAACCTATAACACTCTTTCTTCAGTGAGGCCAGCTGGCCCACAGTGCAGCAGTGCAGACAGGGCTTCACCAAGGCGCAGGCTGGTTTAGGTTCTTGCACTTTGTTTGTTTTCAGTTTATTTTTCAAAACTTTGACAGGCAATGTGAGCTTCATTCCTGCAGTATAGCCCTTCAGGAATCAGAATTATTAATGTTAGTTATGTGAAACAGAATTGTCGCAAGCCCACAATAGTAGTTTATAATCAAATAGTCAGAACTTGGTAACTGAAAACAGCAGTTAGTCATTAATTTATTGATTAATTTTCCTTCTTTCAGCCCTGTTCAGGATCTGGGGGCCCTGGAGTTTATTCCAGTTTTTACTGATAGAAAAATAGGATACAACCTGTATAGGTCCTGTTAATGTCTGTACTGCAATATTATAAATGCATAAGTTTAAGGTGGTTTATCTATAACATTGCTGTATTGTGATTTAACATCACCTTAACCAGAGAAAATCGATTTACTGTTCACACTGTCTGTGGTGCACTAATTCTGTCAGTTATTAGTATAAAGTGCAAGGGTGTTCTTAAATATTTCAATAATCTTTCCAACAAAAAGGAACGACTAAGTAAAATAATCCACTGGTTTGACTTAAAAAAATTGCAGCCTTGTCTAACACACTTTCATTGATAAAGCACAGCTCCTCGGGCCGCAGGAATCTGATGGAAATGTTCAGTAGATACTTCCACATTGTTTCTCAATTCCTCAAGCATGTGTCAGGGTCAAAGATGAGTGAAATTCCAGTTTAGGGAGTATAGTTTCACTGCAAGGTGAATGGCTTTTTTTTTTTTTTTCTGCAGGTTACAGCACTATCAACTAGTCCATGTTTACAGTAGTCAATTTATACTGTTGAATGACCTTGGCAAAGGTTCAGTATGTCTGGTACAACAGCGTGGTTGGCTGCCACACCCCAGATTTATCCTCATCCATGTTAACAGTCAGCCAGAGAGACGATTATTCTGTTGTTAAAGTCTGAAGCAGAGGAATGTCTAGGATGTAAATGGATAAAATTGTTGATTAATGTTAAGGTATTACTAAGATTTTTCATATTAACACAAATACTGCAGAGCTGCAACAAATGGTTATTTTTAATTTGAATTAAACTTCTAAGTGGGAAAAAAAAGGCATTTACAAGTCTATCCAAGCCTTCAGTTATAAATGTGGACAAATTTGTTGATACCTTTCCATTAAAGAGAGAAAAAAAACCTCAGTGGTCACTGACATGTACTAAAAATGGGAAATCTGACATTGGTTTTAAATTGTAGACTTGAGATTTCATTAATCAATACCAGAGGAGACAGGAAACCTCTGTAAACACAATAACTCCAGGGTGTGACTGAATTTTTGCTTCCTGTTGCTTCATCGAACATAATTATTGCCTTGAAAGGAGAAAAAAGCATTTGCTCTATGTGTGTTGTATCTATGATGGGGAAGGATGGGTGCTGACCAACAAAGTCAGTCGGCTTTTACATGTCAGATATAGGACCACATATGAAAGTGACCCAGTTCTGATGTTAAAAAATTGAATTTTCTGTCATTTGAGCTGTTTGGGAAGCCAAAAAAAAAAAAAACTAAAGGGATTATGGGCAAAAGAATCAGATTTGGGATTTGACCTGTAGTGTGAATGTCGCCTAAGAGATACCAGAAAGTATTGATGGAGCAAAACAAAACAAAACAGTGATCAATCGACAGACCAAATGAGAGAAAATTTTGGACAGTTTTGTAAAAATGAATCTAACCACCATCCTTCCAAAACTACAAAAGTTTTCATATGACATAAGCAGTTTTCTTACAGGCATCAAAGCTCATGAATGTTGTAGATATTTTCCTGATGAAGACTCTGTCAGCTAGTTATAACTCTGGTATGTAACTCCGTGAGAGCGTATAGAAGTGAATTCTACAGATTTACTTTTTTTTTTCTCTTTTCTCTCTTTTTCTCATGTACACAAGCGTACAGATGGCAGTTCCTGCCTAATCATCTTTTTTTGTCTGTTTTCCACTCACTCATCAGTACTTGAGATAAGTCCAAACGCATCCTACTGATATCAGGACAGTAACAAACATCAAGTACAAAATGTCATTTATTAATCCCTGACATGTTCTGAAAAGAACATGTCAGGAATGGATACTGAGCTTTTTTTTTTTTTATGTCCTGCCTCCTGTGCTCTTAACCAAGCACCACGCTGGAGTATTTACAGTATTAAGACTGCATCTCCAGCAGGAACTCTCCTGGTGTGAAGAGCTTTTCTGAGACTAGCTCAAACTCTTAAGACATCTTGACATGTTGATGTATGTAGCTGTAATAACCTTCATGTTCATGTGATCTCTCCTCAGACTGACTCCAAAGATTGGCTTCCCCTGGAGTGAGATCAGAAATATTTCCTTCAACGATAAGAAGTTCATCATCAAACCCATTGACAAAAAATCTCCAGTGAGTAATGTCATCCTGACATTTCCATCCTCTCAAACTTTTTTTTTTTTTTTTTGTCCAGAATTTCTGTCCCTCTTGAACCTTTTTAAGAGCAAATGTAACCTGTGTGACTACCTCCGTTCATGTTTAGAGGTCTTGAGTTGCAGTGAGCCGCTGCACTTAAGCTGCTACTCTTTTAACTTCAGCATCGTGTTTCTCTGTAGTGGAGAGAGAGAAAGCATTAGACATATCTTGAATGAAATCTAGCACACAGAAACGTCAGGGCTGCTTTTAAGGCAATGCTATTAGTAACTGCAAAAGCAAATAATTGGCAAGTGGTGTAAACCTTATCTGGTTACCTCAAGCTTCTTCACCTTTTATAATATATGGAGCAGTCTGTGCAGAGAGGTTTGTTGTAGTAATCAAGAGCAAAGGTGTCTCTGTTCAACCCATTGGGGAGGCAGCTGAAGCCTTGCTCAGCCAAGCGTCACATCCGTCTTCTTTTTCTCACTTTTCCTTTTTGTTTGGTTCTTCTCCAACCTTCAGGACTTTGTGTTTTATGCTCCAAGACTGCGGATCAATAAGCGGATCCTGCAGCTGTGCATGGGCAACCATGAGCTTTACATGCGCCGCCGCAAACCAGACACCATTGAGGTGCAGCAGATGAAGGCCCAGGCCAGAGAGGAGAAGCAGCAGAAACAGATGGAGAGGTATGCAGATGTTTGGAAACATGCAAGTATGTTCAGAATCTCAATATGGAAATAGGTTCCTTCTAAAATCAGGGTCACTCGAGGAAAAATAAACTTGTAACTATATAGCAGACAACATTTTTCTTTTTTTATTTTCTTTTGTAGGACTGTACAATTATTCAATATTGCCATATCTTTACTTTGTACTTTCATAACAGATTACAAGTAATTGCTAAGGCTGACACTAATCATTACTCTATAATTAAATACATTTTGAAAAAAGTTTATAGTTCCAAACCCAAAGATATTTATGTAGCAGTTGTGTAAAATGGGAATAATATAAAGGTTTATTCAAGTTGATTTTAAAACATAAGGATGTGGTCAGAAGTGAAGAGCTCAACACAGCACTATTTTGGACGATAGACAAACAAGATGTGAATCTGTATCTGGGCTGGCAAATATTTTTATTGTAAACATGTTTGCGTCACCCAAAATAATGTGTGATCTTGCTTTGAGTGCATGTGTGTTCTTCAAAGACATATAGATGTGTTAGAGGTCTGAGTGTATATATAGGAATAAAAAAGCCAGAAAACTTTGTCTAGTTTGACCTCGTTCAGTCTAGTAGCACATAATCAGAGGCGTTTATTTGACAATAACACAACATTCCTTTCAAACTCTTGTGGGTTTACTTCCTGTATCAGCCAAACTGTAAGTGGATATGCCCACAGTCTCAGTAACAGCTGTCAGCCCGCTGTCTGTCCCACACAGCTGTTCAAACATGGTGACGTAACAGCGCAGACGGCACAGTAAATAACAGAGTGGAGCATGAGATCACCGGGGGCTCGCAGACAAGAGTTCAGGTTCACACACAGTAGCTCAGACTGTCAGAGGGTCAGTGATGAGTCCCAGAAGAAATTTAATTTAAACATCCACCATCCCTGAGGGAGATATCAGGCTTCAGCAGAAGTGATAGGATCATGCAGGGAAATGTATAAAGCAAACATACAAATACAAAGAAAACATCTTAAAATAAACCTTAATTATTGCTCTTTCTCTTTAAAACCTTTAGCAGCAGCATTCAAAGTAAACAGTCAAACTCCAGTGCAATTTATAAATAAATAGCTTTGTTCCAGTTATGTTCTGCATGAAACCTGCTTCTCCACATTTATCTAGTAAGAGCGCTTGATTTAAAATGAACACAGCAAAATAACATGCAGTAAATAAAAGCAGTCTTCATTGGTTGTATTTGGTCTGTTGGATTTGAACTTTTTCAGACTTTTAGGTTGGTTCAGGCTGTAGTTGTCTCATAATTTTATCCACAATATCTTTAAAAAAAAAAAACAATATTAATGGCTAACTGAGATCTTGTCCAGAGTTTAAATATTAAATATCTTCTCATTAAAGCTCTGTCTGTTTTTGAATGGTTGAAAGCAGAACATTTACAGTTAATTAACTTGGTACAAATATATAACTATTACTCTACTGAGTTTCAGATGGTGCTGAGCTAATTCACCAAAGGTCCTTGCGACTATTCAAGTGCATTTCCCGTTCAATAACATGATTTATCGATTTCAATTGTTTACTTTTTCAAAATAAGCAGAAAAAACACACTGAAACTTTGCCTCTGAAAAATGATCAAGTAAAGGACAAGGAGCAGAGTCAATGATCAAATACACTTGTGATTTTTGTTTTATAACTACAACCTCAGTGTGAGTAAAACCATGTTAGTGGTGCATTTACTCTGATCTTGAAGCTTTTGTAGCAGCTTCTTCACGCATCCTTTTATGAGAGCTATAAAAGCATAGTAGTTCAGGGTAACTTTGTCACAGATGATTGTTAAAGTGGTAGTCTTTGATCATGTAGATTTGTCTCCTTGTTTACATCAGTCAGATCATCATCTCCAAACATGTGATGATCTTCAGTAAGTGTGATCACAAATGGGTGTGTTTGCGTCAACCTTGTCGGCTCACGGCGGCTGCATCTTATCTGCAGGGCCCAGCTGGAGAACGAGAAGAAGAAGAGAGAGGCCATCGAGAAGGAGAAGGAACAGATGGAGCGTGAGAAGCAGGATCTGATGATGAAGCTCTATCAGTTTGAGGAGAAGACCAAGAGGGCAGAGAAAGGTGTGTGGGAGTGGGGTGGCGGTCTTTCAGTGTCTCATCAGTCACTCACCGCAACCCTGGCAATACCAACAATGTTAGTGCTACCATCTGGAATATCTTCACACATGTGGTTATGCTAGCAGGTACTTTAAATGACATGCACTTATATAATAATAAAAAATAAATAAAAATCTTCTGGTAGGATTGAAAGGAGGAAAAACTAAATGGTTAAACCCTGTCGACAAATAGAAAAGCAGAAGCTGTAAAATAAGGTTATAAGTATCTGGAAAATGCTTGTCATCATTATTACTCTGTCAAAGAGATTATGTGGTCTGTTGGGAACAAAATTGAAATTCCTTTCTTGCTATTACTAAGAAAAGAGTTATACCTCACTATTCAGATATAGAGAAAACCTTAGCTGAATGAGAAGCAATTAATGTTGCAAATATTGATGTTTATCTGCATTTACTTAAATCAAAACTCATCTCAAAGCTGAGTCTCTGTTAATGAAAGCTGGCATCATCAAATAAAAGAAGAGCAGCATTGACTTTCACACACATTGGTTTCTGATAGTTGCGTTGCCAAAAATGCCTTGAAAGGACCAAAACTAAAATAGTTGTGGCACAAAAGAATCCTAAAATGGTTTCAGGAACGTCCTGTTAACTGATGCCATCAGCTTAGGTAATGACTCATTTGATTTTGCACGCGAATGACTTCATAAAGCTCTTCAGTTTCATTTTCGTGTTCGTGGCAGGTCTTTCCTTGTACTCTCCTTCCCCTCACATCATACATATCCTTTTGTTGATTAAAGTTTGTGGTGGAGCTTTTCTTATTCCAACTTTCTCTTTTTTTTTCTGCCCTGCAAGTTATAACATGCAAGTCTATTTGCATATAGAGCAGGACGGTCAGATCTGATCACTCGAGATCCATTTGGGTACATATTTTAATGTCAGGGTTGATCAAACACACCGAACGCTGGACACTTGCGTTTCTCAGGATGCAACATCACTGTGAGACTACTGTATCAATTCAAACCTGAAAATAGTCCCCAACAAATCTAAGAGGTTAAAGTCACATTTTACTGCCCAGAAAGGCTTGGTTTCTAGATTGGATTGGCTTTGGTCAGTGGTAATGGTAATAAACATATCTAATAATTTTTCAAATAATGACACAATACTGCAGTTTAGAGGCAATGACTTTCCCTTCTTTTCTGTGAACATAAATCATTAACACCCCCCACCTTCTGTGTTGTAGATCTGCAGGACCAGCTCCAGAGAGCCATGATGCTGGAGCAGGAGCGGAGGAGGGCCGAGGACGAGGCGGCTCGTCTGGAGGCAGAGCGTCAGGCTGCCCTGCTGGCTAAAGAGGAGCTGGCTCGCCAGGCTGAGAGCCAAAAGAAGACTCAGGAGCAGCTGGTCGGTGTTGTTGTAATGACCGTTAAGATATGAAAAATGCCTTTAGTGTTCCCAAACTAACCACTGCTGTCAGAGCTTGATGAAACTGGCAGATTTGTGAACAACAGAAGTGAGCACCTTATCTGTGAGAATTTATTGTAAAATGTACTCTCCAGTGTTTCAGCTGCTGTTTTATGAGGCACCCCCTCATCCCCCCAGAGTTTAACATCAACAGCCCACAAAGTAGATCTGTGGTTATCGCTCCACATTCAGCTGCTGACAGACAAACAGCAGCAGTTTTATGGGACAGACACCTGCTGTAATGCCCTTTTTATTTTAACCCTGTTCAGACGACGTGCAGTGGATTAAATCTCCTGTTAACACTGTCTGAAATCAGACTGAGTTGTGCCATCGGTTTTACGTGTTTGATGGCTCCTAACTTTTTGACACTGAACAGCTGCAGCTTTTAATACTGATCTCAGTTCAGTGCAAAGAAAGATGAAGTGCTGTTACTGTTATATGTTTCAGTCCTCACTTCTGTCATTCCCTTTTTATATAATGTTTATGTTTAAGATTGGATTGTTGACTGAAGTCAACGTTGACATGAAAGTACATGAAAAAACAAAGCTGTATTATCATCAGAACTGCCTTAAGCATTCACCTGTCACTTCAGATGATCAGAAACAAGATCATCTGTAGTTATACCGGAGCCATAAATCACATTCTCGTCTCTTCTCATAATCATCTTTATTTGCATGTGTGTGTCAATTCTTTTGTTTTGTGTCAGGCTGCAGAGCTGGCGGAGCACACAGCCAAGATCTCGCTGCTCGAGGAGGCCAAGAGACGCAAGGAAGAGGAGGCTGACACATGGCAGCTCAGGGTGAGAGCTTTGACTGATGTGGGCAGTTTTCTCTTGACTCGTTAAAGCAGACAAGTCAGCTACACCACAGGAGAGAAATAACATTTGTTTAGACTCTGGTTCTTTAAATGGCTGAAGCTGTCCAATAAAGACGACTTTTCATTTGTTTTTCCTTGAAAAGTTCTGTTAGTTGTACTTTAAGTTTAAAACATGGGATGAATCATGTTTGTTTTTTTTTTTTTTAAAGAATATCAACAAATCTAAGTTTGAAACGAGAAACTGAGTGACTTTCTCTGTTGTTAACAGGCCCAAGAGGCTCAGGACGATCTAATGAAGACCAAGGAGGAGCTGCACATGGTGATGACAGCACCCCCACCACCACCTCCTCCTCCCATGTATGATCACCTGGATGACAACAGCGACAGCGAGGAGAACACCAGCACCCACAGCGCTGACCTGCACATGGAAGGCATCAACGACCACCGCAACGAGGAGGATCGCCTGACGGAGGCGGAGAAGAACGAGCGTGTCCAGAAACAACTGAAGGTGAGGACGCTGAGACCAGAGAGAAAAGAAAGACTTGACGCAGGAGCCAACCAAAACTTCACATCAAAGATGCAGATCAGCTCACAATCCCGTGGTTGGATTGTCTTAACACCATGAATGAATCCAGGAAGCCTCCTTATTCATGTGATTTTCAGCCAGTCATTTAGTCCACGTTGGTGTTGTGTTTATGCTGCAACTGTAGGAGAGCGCCGGTGAAGAACTTGGTTTTATGCAACAACTTTAGTAGCTCTGAGTTGTTGGAGGCCCATCCAGCCGTTTCCAGATTTCAGGCTGGGTTTTTCATGGTGAAAAAGCATCTTTAAAAACAGACAAGCATTAATCAAAATTCTCTTTTTAATAATTTTGCAGGATGTTACTCCCCACTGTATCCCTAGTTCTCTATATTTGTCTTTTTAAGTTAGAGCCTGCAGAACTTTTGTCAATGAAATGAAAAGAAGTGTCCTTTACAAAACTAATCAGAGTGAAGAGACAAAGAAGAGAAGATGTTTGTGTCATGCTGACATTACTGTGCTCTGTTTGTGTGTGTGTGTGTGTGTGTGTGTGTGTTCAAACTCTTGTTTGTGGCTCATTGTTGGTTTCTTTCTTTGATCTCATCTTTTTTTTTTCCCTTTTTTAAATCTTCTCCCCCAGGCTCTGACCTCAGAACTGGCTCAGGCCCGTGATGAGTCCAAGAACACCCAGAACGACATCCTTCACTGCGAGAACGTCCGGGCCGGCCGTGACAAATACAAAACCCTGCGACAGATCCGGCAGGGCAACACCAAGCAAAGGATCGATGAGTTTGAAGCCTTATAAGAAGCCTTGTGGCGCTTAGCCGCGTTCCCTTTCTGAATGATCACTATGTCTCGCTCCTCTGCTGATAGAAGCAAACGCGCTAAAACTCATCCAAGGACATTTTAACTCGCGTCGGCTGCAGACCACACTTGGAGCAGTATAAGCATCACAGAACAGAGATGAACTGAGTTCGTCTGGCAGGACGCTGGGCTCGCAAAGCTTTTAAGGAAACTTAGTGCCAAAACCATCTCTCTTCTTCCCGCTTTTAGTGTTTTAAATGTTTGATTTTGTGTAATTTTTGATTACATCAAACCAAAATCCTTTTTCTTAACTAGAGGAGTCATGTAGTGGAGGGAGTGGCCAAATTTTACTTCTGCATCATTATATGCTCCAGTGTATATCTAATCAAAGCCTCGCTTCTTTTTCATGTCTGTCATTTGTTGTGAGGGAAGAAAAAGGTGGTTTGTAGTTTATAGCGACCACTCAGAAAGGGGAAGACAGTATACGCACGTAAATGTTTGTATGTTTTCCAATATTGTTGAACACTTCCATTCATGTTTAATAATGCTATAAAGTAGCTTCAAACCTTGTCTAGTTATATATTTATACTGTATATGGGACATAAAAAGGGTGTTTCATTTTGGTTTGTATATTTTTGAAATCTACTAATTATTATAAAAGCATTTGTTTCAGAGGCTTTATATATATATACATATATATATAAATACGGTATATTTACCAAAATAATAGCAGCCATGTTCCATGTTTTCCTTTAAATCACTTAATTAAAGAGATTTAATTGTAAATTATTTTTTATTTTAGGACATATCCAGTTCATGCCAGTAAAGTCAGTTAGCAACTATCTTGGTACTTCAGTGTTTTTGGGGTTCAGTTTGCAGCACGCAGAGCGCCATGCTGACCGGGATGCAGGTTTTAGTGCGTGTTAGGTGTCGTGTTGACTTAGAGACGTAACCTCGTCTGCTTTCAGTATCCCAAGTGACCTTTCTCTGCAGTGGTCGGTCTCAGACGGTCGGTCTACACCTCTCAGCCAAGGTTCATAATCACAAAAAGTATTTTCTTTTTAGTTTTGTTTTAATGTTACGCCTTCATGAGGATTTTCAAGTTGGCCAAAGTGGACTGGTCCAAACAGTGTAAGACCAGACTGTTTCTGCTCTCTAGACTAGAGTACTAATTACTGACATTGTAATGGAAGTACTATGCTGGCCTTTGTACATGAACAGGATTTTATAATGAAGTGTTCAACACAACGGCAATAAAAAAAACCTAATTCCACACCACTGCTCTTCACTTTGTACATTTACTTCATAAAAAAATAGTAAACACCTCTTTCATAAAGGTGAATAATGATCCTGAAAGATATCTTCCTGTGAACTTACTGTGGAGTAACGTTTAATAGCGTTTAAGTGTTTTGATGTAACGAGCCAGCAAAAAGGAACTTTAGATTCTTCATCTGTTTCTGTTTTACCACCAATATAACACACCAGCACATCTACACTGGTAAATGTCACTATAGGGTGTAGCTGAACTCCACTGGTTTTATTTTGTTTTATTTTATGTTCATTTTTGGAAGAGGGGTGTTTACATCAGGCCTCGAGTCATTCGATTACAAAGATGACGTCAACCTTCCTGGATGGGTGCTGATCTGTCTTTTAAAGGACCACCTAACCTGCCCAAGAAAATACCAATGTAATATATGCTTTATACATGCGTAAGTTTCTTATAGGGTTAAAAAAAATCAGTGGGCTGATTTTTTAGTCATCTTAATTTATCATCTTTATTTTTGTTGGAAAAACAGGAATGCAATTATCAACAATGATTGGACTGCCTGTGTGTGTGTGTGTTGGTTTGTTTTTCTACACTTGTGGGGTCAGCCACTCTTGTGGGGACATCAATTAAGTCTAAATGTTTGTTTTTTCAAATGGTTCAAACTTGGTTTTGTGATTTGTGTCGATTCATTTAAGAACTGAGGTATGCACCATATAAACGCCAGGATGAAAATATAAATAAATCAAGTCAGCTTTATTTATATAGCTCAATTAAACCAAAGTTCTTCACAGAACAAAAAGCTGAAACACAAAATACATTATACATCATAAAATATTAAATTGTAATAAAATTTGATGTAACAAAAATTCATAAATTAAAACATATTTATAAAACTACTAAAAACTGTTGGGATAAAAATAAATAAAGCAATATACTTTGACAGATAACCACTGACAGATGCAGCTAAGACGATTAATGAAGTATAGATCAAATCTAGCAGGCAGAGTTCAAAAGTTTCACAATGAAAAGGGTGCAAGCATCCTGACATCACCTGACTCCAACCCTGCTACACCTTCAGGGAGCTGTCATGACTGTAAAGACAGGTCTACTTGAAGTTAAGCAGAGCAATAAATAGTTAAGTTTGTAAAATCACACATACCGTTTAGACACTACATAAATTATTCTTGACAGCTGCAAAACAAATACAGCTCACAGATAATAAAGTGCGGTCTTTGAATTAAAAAGAAAAATACGAGTGTTGTCGTGTTCTCCACCTGCTGATGAGAACCAGCAATGCCGCTCATCCAGCTTCCTTCGCCGTGATGACTCATAAGAAAAACGGGGTCAACAGAATTCCAGGTCAGTGACATCATCTCGCACAGCAACTTGTTGATGCGGCGAAACCGGAGTCTTTGACACGCTGCTTCCTCCGAGACGAGAGAGAAAAGAGAAAAGCTCCATTGTCCAGAAAACCCTGAAGAGCCGGGCTGACGCGCACATCTCATGCTGAAACCACCACTTCCTGTGATGGGCGGGTGTGGCCCCAGAGCTCATCTGCA
>JAOWBL010055546.1:11953-23184 GCA_028564865.1 Zenarchopterus dispar | reverse complement strand
GAACTTTGCCTTTACCTGTCAAGAAAAAGCTGCAGGGTATTTGTGAGAGTATATCTGTGTGTGTGTGTGTGTGTGTATCTAAAGAACGTCAGTAAAACTCTAAACTGACCTCAGGTAGCTGCTGAGCATCAGCTTTTGCTCTCCTGTCAGGAAGTCGTGGACTTCCCAGTTTTTGTCCCTGTCTTGTGTTGAGGGTCCAGTTATGGACCAGTTTGTCCCTGTTTCCTCTTTCTGTCCATCTCCACAGGTAATTTTAAAATAAAAAACAAAAAACAAAACCCTCCAAAATGTTAAAAGTTTATGTGAAATACAAAAAAACAAAACAAAATAAAACAAAACCAAAAACTGCCCAACACAGAAGTTGAAACTGTGAGAATATGTTCTCCACTTCGTAGTAACACATCACTGTTATGACGAAGACTGAAGTGGGTGGAGCTCATCTCCAGCGTGAGTGGCGTCGTGCCTGAGTGCTGATGTCATAATTTGGGACGTGGAGCTCGAACGTAACCACGGATCACTTTCAGACACGACCACCCGGGTGGGCTGACTTTTGTTCTACCAAAAGACCACTGACCTGTCTGGACGTGGACACGAGACACTTTGTGGGGGCGTCTGGCATCGGATCCAGCTGAGATCCAGCTGGGATCCAGCTGGGATCCTTTGGGATCCAGTGTTGGCGTCCTGATGCCGTATGGCGCTTGTGGGATTTGTGTTTATCATGTGACTCAAGTTGAGTATTTTTTTAGTTTTTTGGTTTGGTTTGGGGAGGGTGATACATGTCAAAAACAGCGTCTCCATGGATACCAGGACTCAAGGTTTCCGAGCACTGCAGCTGATTTGTGAACTAAAACCCGTAAATCTTTCTGGGTTCTGTAATTCCTAACAAGCTGCACGTGGAGCTAATGCCCACTCCTCCTGTGGCGGGCAGGTCAAAGTCGTGCTGAGGGTGAGCAGGATGCTGTCGGACGGCCAAGGCCAGCCACCTGTCCTCCGGATCGACCCCTCCAAGAAACGAGTCACCGTGCTGGACCCGGTCTCCAGGAACCTGCCGTACGCCACCATGACCCTGGGACGGGAGGGCAAAAGTCCGCTCAAGACGTTCGGCGTCGATGCTGCGTATTCTCAGGACTCCAGCCAGGTTTGGGTCTTCGCCGTGATAATCTGGTCCCACTGTGGGTCCGGACGCCACGAGTCACGAGACGCCTCGGTGTCCTTTGTTCTGTCTGACCAGGCCGAGGTGTGCGCCGGCGTCCTGGCTGACGTCATCCGCTGCGTGCTGAGCGGCAGCGACGGATGTGTCCTGGGCTTGGGATGCGGCGACGTGGGTGAGTCATCGGCCGCTGTGGGAGGTTAAACTCTCCAGATGAGAGTGGGGTGCTTTTATCTGTTCTCAGAGACCATCCACCCACCCCCCTCTCCTCCTACTCCATCATCCACCCCTTTCTTATCTTTAACCCCCCCCCATCTGTATTCCTTTCTCCGTCCTTGTATCAGTCTTGATACAAATCTCCATCCTCCTCTTGTTTTCTTCAGTCGCGACGGGGAGCTTTTTCTGTTTCCACTCCCTCAGCCCCCGTCATTCATCTTTCACCTGTTTCTATATAAAAGCCTATTCATCAATTATACAGCGCAGATGTTATTTAAGAGCCTCCATCTGCCCGGGATTTCAGCCTAAAAAGGCAGGAGCACTTTTTTTTCTTTTTTTTTTGCTTAACTGGAGAGATCGAGATCGACTGTAAACAAAGAGGACTGTAATGTGTGGCTGTTAGAGCGATGGGACGCTGCACTTAGTGCTGGCGAAGGGGTTTAATAGATTTGTGGCGCTCGTCCTCACACACAAACAAATACACACAAGGTAAGGACAGCGTCTCCTTGTAGCTGCTTTTTCACATGACGCCACTCTCTGTAAATCTGATTGAATTAGTTGGCCGATACAGACTACATGTGGCCCGCGGCCAGAGGGATATCAATCTCCTCCAACAAAACGCCATTCCCTCCGAATAACGGAGGGCAGCTCGGCCTTTAATTGGGGTAAACCAATTCTCTTATCCTCATTCAATTAGAGTTTGGATAAGACAGGAGAAGGTAAAGCAGGCCCTTAATTTAAAATAAATGTGGGGCAAAAGTGCACTAGGAGACACAGTGTGCTACTAGTCCACTCAGCCGTGCTTCCTCGTGGATTTATGAGCCATACGTCCTGGTTTCCACGGCGATCATTTGTTTCTGTCTTACCCTGCCATCCATGTCCAGATTCTCTTCTCTTTCTCCAGAAACCTCCTCGTTAATCTGTTTCCCGTTTGTCCGGCCTGGCAGCTCCATCTCCAGCATCAATCTGGTCTCTCTTACTACACCTCTAGTCCTCTGATGTGTCCATACTGTGGACATGCTCTCCTGTCTGCCTCAGGATCCTGGTCCAGCATGGTGGGGAGCGGCGAGAGCCTCCAGAAGCTCGGGCTGATCCCCTCCGCCATCTCCTGGCTGTACAGCGCCATCGAGCGGCGCCGAGAGAAGACCTGGACCGACCTGTCGGTGTCCGTGTCCGCCGTGGAGCTGTGCTGCGGGGAGGAGGACACGCTCAGGGACCTGCTGGGGGAGGTGGTCCTCTCATCAGGCAGCGTCCAGGACAGCCCAAAAGCCCACGTTAGGATCCAAGAGGACCCGACCTATGGGATACAGGTATGGAGCGGTCCGTTAGGGAAAAGGGAGTTATTATAATCACACACAAAACAAAACGCCTGTCATACGGAGCAGGACACGCTAATGACATCACCTGTTAGACGTGTTGCTTGTGATCCCTCTGAGGAGACTCCTGAATGTGACGTGATTCATGTTTATTGCGTCTGATGCAGACAGTCAGCTGTGATAATGGTGCACAGGAGAAGATTATCACGCCAGTGAGTGGAACCAATTAGACTTCCCTCCAGATCACATCTGATTACAGGAAGCCTGGGTGGCGCTTGCTCCTCCTCCAGTCCGGGCCAGGCCGGGATTAAAGTAGCACTGAAGACAGTTAACGAGATGTCACTGAAATAAATGTTTTTACGGGCGACGGTGAATTCATATGATATAAAACCGTCATTGATGCCCACTATTTTCTTAAGAAAGCATTTAAACTTCATCAATCACTTAAATGTTTTTTTTTTTCATCCAAACAGAAAAAGTTACACGTTTCAGTATTTTGTTGGACCAGAATCGCCGTGGCATCGTTACAACAAGCTCGGAACATTTATTTCTGTCCAAAGCTGAATTCATTTTTCTCCAAGATCTCGTACTGATGATGGGGGAGTCGGACCGCTGTGGAAGTCGTCTCCAGAACTTCCCAAAGATTCTCAGTGAGGTTCGGGTCTGGACTCTGTTGATTCTGGTGCTCCCTGAAGCACTCGTTCATTAATGAACACCATGAATCCTGCTTTTGTCACCTTGGAATAAGTCCGCGTCATCAAATCACTTGATGGAGTAACCTGGTCATTCAGCGTCTTCAGGTGGTCAGCTGACCTCGTAACGTTGCTGAACCTGGACCTGACCAAGATCTGACCTGAACCTTGACCTGTGTGGGCGGGGCTATGCTCAGCAGCCCCAGAACATAGCCCCGCCCACACAGGCTTGTACAGTACCAGGAAGGATGGGAGCATCACTTCATCTAACTCTTTTCTTACCCTGACGCACCTATCACTGTGGAACTCTGGGTAATTCTGGACTCATCAGATCACATGACCTTCTTCCACTGGGTCCAATCATGATGCTCCCTATCAGATTGAAGGTTTCTTTCTGATTACCCTCACTGACAAGTGGTTTTCTTAAGAAAATGTGGAAAATGCTATTAAACATTTAATTACGATTTAATTTCACTAAAGTTATTGTGAACCTCATTTTTCTTGAAGATGATGGTTCGCCTTTATCCTTCCAGTTTTTAATAAAATGTTGGACATTTTTTACCCCAATTTTAGATTTTTTTTCTTTGCTTGATGGCAATAATTTAACTTTCTGAATCTGTCTTCCAACACGGTTGTTTAAGAAATAAGTAATTAACCAATGGGAGGCTTTTACCTGTTTGATTACTTAAATCCAGGTTGTTTTTTTTTTAAACATGGAGTGTATGTGCCCATTAAGAGTTATATTTATTATATATTGTCCTTCTGTCCAGCTACGTAACCACAATCGTGTGAAGGCCCCCACTGCTGAGCGCGCCGCCTCTCTCCTCGACGCCGCCATCGCAGCGCGTCGCCACGCCGACTTCATTTCATATCTGTGCGACAGCTCCATCATGTTCTTCACCCTTTACGTCCAGCCTCCTCGTACGGAAAGTAGCACCATTGGAAAAGGTTGTAATTACGTATGTTTCACATTTATATGTTAGGGTTGTTAAAGTTAACACAATAGTAGGACAATCTCATTTTTACTGTATAAAGACAACGGTGAATGTGTCAAGACATTTTAATTAACACATTATTGCAAGTTATAGTAACATTCCCAAATGAAAAATGCATCGAGGACAAGAAATAGCTCCTAATTCTTCAAATATGTTTATTTTCATATAAATATTATAAATATTTAACATTATTTTAGACATTAAGCCCACAGGAATAACTGAGTACCATCCAGTTATTCCTACAAATAGCTGAATGGTACTCTTGTTGGTAGTGGTCATGTGATCTGTAGGTGTGAAAAAGTCATTTCCATTTATTATTATTATTTTTAAATATTCTGTTTTGTAAATTAACAGAACAATTATTTAATGTAAATTTAGGTGTCTCATTCTCATTTTCTGTGTTTTCAAAAGCAGTTTTAGTTACTCGGTGTAGGAGGACATTCAGTTGGTTGCAGTCTGACAACTGGCCACTAGATGTCTCCACATGCAACAAATGAAGCTAATTTGGAGGGAAAAATATTAAAACCCAAAGAAATAACTTTACAAAACCAACAAAGCCCAAGAATATATAAACTAAGAATTAATTAAAAAAAAGAAAAAGAAATGTTTACAGTAACAAGAGAACAAACAAAACAGATGAAAATCCAATAAAGCCATTTATCATGACATCACAACAGAATCACATCTGTCTTTAAAATATTTCATAAGGGTAAAATCCCAACAAATGACTAACTGAAGGAAATGTTTAATTAATTTTTTTAACTACAGAGATATGCAGTTTAAACATTTAAATGACTTGAGGTCTCTGGTGTAAAATCACTGTGAGCCAAAAGCTATAAGAAAGGTTTCCAACTGTTTTCTTTCTACATTTGTGAGAATTTGACTAATTTTTAAAAAAAAAGTCTGATATTATAAGCCTCAGACATCCACATTACACATGTGGAGGCTTAAACTTGTTAATGAGAAGATGATCTTCAGGAGATCGACAGAGAGAGAAACTAAGATGACTCTTTCCAGCATTAAGATGAACTGAGAGATTACTATCATAGCTCATACATGTTTATTTACAGATTTTTGAGTCGACGCTCATTTCATTCTCAGGTCCACGGAGCATCACTAAGTTGACCATGATAGATGTATGTAGTGGTATGAGGGGTATGAGCAAAAACAAACCTCCCCACTCTGAACTGGGACCCATCGTCTTGTCTCTTCTGAGTGGACATAAAACAACTCCCAGCAAGTAAGAGTCCATAAACAATGTTGGTGTCGATCATTTGTAAAATACAATGCATTTATAAAACTTAACCTGTTATATTTAAATATTCTCATAATTCATCTTGCGAGATCAGATTTTTGCCTGTATCAGGACATCCATAGTACCTTGAAATGTCAAACGTTGAGTATTTGAAGGAAACGGTGCGTCTCTGAAGTCGGTGTCTGGATATTTGATCTTTTTCTGAGCAGGAGCAGTAAGTTGGCCATGCTCCTGCGAGACTCCTTGGCTCATGCAAACTGCCACGTAGCCGTGGTCGCTCAGGTTGCAGATTCACCGATGCACCTTCAAGAGACCTTCTCCACCATCCAGCTGGCCTCCCGAATCCGCAGGACGCAGAAACGGACAAAGGTACTGCTGATGTAGAATATTATTTCATCGTTCCAATGATCTCTTTGTAAAGTTCTTTTCTAAGGCAGGATCATGGTACAATAGACATTTTTAAAAAATAAAATAAACAAAAAAATGCCAGGCAAAAATAAACCAACAATTTCTTGGATTATTAATGTTACCGAGGCCACTTAACATCCCGTTGGTGAAGGTGATGGACTGGAGGTGACAGCTTCTCTTGAAATCCTCAGGAATTTTTATTAATTCAGGAAGAACATCATTTGGAGATTATAGTCACTTTGGAGGTCTGGAAGAAGATCCAAACTGTGCTCGAGGAATGACCAGAAGAAACCAGGAAACATCTAAACACAAGGCTGAAAATGTAAATTTAATAAACTGAGGAAAAAGAGATGAACTTCAACTTTTTTCCTTTGAATGCTTCCCCAGAACTATAATTATCATATAATTATTTCATCTGTCGATTGCTCTGACGGCACTAATTTTCTCCATCCAACAGCAATCTACGTCATGTTCTCCTCGAGGCAGGAGTTTGACCAAAGGCAAAAAAGGGACCCACTCTTTGTCCCTGCGAGCTTTCCACTCCACGGATGAGGTGGACGCTGACATCCGTCCTTTCCGTCTGCGTGGCGAGCTGGAGCGCTCCAGCAGTGACCAGTCCTGCGACACCGTCATCCAAATCGACTCAGATGGTTCGGTCCACTCCAAAGCAGCTCCGGCGTTGGTCCAACCTGAGTTTGTCCCCATCATTCCCTCGCTGCACCCTAACAAGGCTGACTTGGACGACCCGGAGTTCACCGCTCTCCTTCAAGAGCTTTTAAGGATCCCTAAGCTGCATGGAGGGAAGAAGGTGGAGGAAAGCGTCCAGAGGGACATCGAACTTCTGGCAGCGGAAAGGAAGCAGCCAGAGAGGGAATGCCTTAAATGCGACACGTTCGCTGAACTTCAAGAGCGTTTGGGGTGCATTGACGGAAGTGAGCTGACGATGGATATGATAAAGTCCTCCTTACAAGGTGCTTCTCTGAAGAACATCATAACCAAGTCACTTCCCCGAAAAGAAGCGTCATTAGCACCACAGGCATTGTTGAATCGGGGTATGGGCTGCAATCAGAGCTCTGTCGGAGAAAAGCAAACAGATGGTGCCCTCCCCGGAGACAGCTTTCAGAGGGAGGATTCGGGTCTATATGACTGCGAGGAGTGTAGTGCAACCAGCTCCAGCGAAGAGCTGCTGAATCAAACGATGGCTCTCAACACGACCTGCCGGTCTGACCTTCCCAATTATGGTGCTGTTAAGTCAGGTAATGAGATATCCTCTCAGGGCTCTGGTTCAAATCCTTGGGGCAAGGCTGCTACCAATTCGCTTCAGGCGTCAGAAAAACAAGAGGTCCGTGATGCTGCCGATTGGTTCAAACAGGGTAAACGGGTCTCGCCAGTTGGCAAGAGCTCCCCCATATCTCCCTCCTTTTCCCCTTCCCACTCCTTGGCTAAAAGTGTTATCCTGGAAGATGTCTTGCCTAATCGCACCGCAGAGGAAATGAAGGAAATGAAGGCCACCATCACCGTGACCGTTCAACAGCCACTGGACCTGAAGGGTCAAGATGAACTCGTCTTCTCCATGGTGGAGGAGGTGACCATCAGTGGAGCATATGACAAAGGGAATACAGGTGGTAACATTATTTGTATAAGAGACCCGGTCCAATCACAGGGCCAAGGTCAAAGCAACACCAGCTGCCAACCAATTAGGATTATCAGCAATGTTAGCGATGACTCAACAGCTGCAGGTTCATCTGCTCATCAAGCTGAAGTGGCTGAAGCCAACGGCGAAAAGCCCCATAATCAATGCAGGAGAGAGAAAAGGATCCTGCCTTCATTTATAAACCCCATGTTGATGAACACAGACGTGGACTGTGATCTAGACGGTGTCAAAGAAAAGGAGAGTCATGAAAATTTAAAAACAGTCCAGCTCAAAGGTGAAAGCGTCAAATGTCCAGATAACACTAAAATTCTTGAGAATGAGAGCGGGACTTTTGTTTCCAAGACACAGGATGTCAAGACGTCTGAGCAGGCTAGCTACTCATCCTGTAGTCAAATCTCCTCAGGCTTGGAAGGCAACAAAGCGTGTGAAAAAAGACAGCAAAATACAAACCAGAGTCACCCTAGAGACTGCAAGCATGTTTGTACGACCAACAATCAAAGGGTCTCAGAGGGGGGAGGAATCGCTTGCAGACATGTTGGGAGTCTCCCCAAGAGGACTGGTGTTTCACCTGGTTGCCATGAGATCACCTTTGATCCCTCTAAAACAGGCAGTTTACCTAGAGCCTGGCAAAATCCCAACCGCCAAGACAACAACAGCGCGAGGGGGGTGACATCATCCACTCCATGTAGCCCCGGGGGGACGCTGGAGAGGGGGAAGGGCAGACAACACTCTCCGGCAAACCACAGCCTCCACATCTCCTCCCCTCAAAAATATCGAACAGATCTCAAACAGGACTCTAGCGGGACTCTCAGAAAGGCCCCGGGAACCTTCTCTGAGACCTCAAGTCTAACAAGGAAACACAACAGTTCAAGTGGAAGACGCAAGTCGCCCACCGAGGACAGCAGCAGGCTTTTCAGTAGCAAGCTCGAGCAGCTGGCTTGTAGGAATAATTCCCTTGGCAGGAACCCAAGGGACGTCCCAACCCTGGAAAGAAGCAGTAGCTCCAAGGGAAGTAGTGAAGAGGCTTGTAAAGCAGGTTACAAAGGAAGTTATGAGGGAGACGGGACCTTTCCGAGGGCGAGCAGGAGCCCTCGGAAAAACCGAGGGGCACCATCTGACCAGGGGCACCACTTCTTCCATCCTGACAATCTTCTACCTCACTCAAAGCTCTCTGCCGTGGGAAAACTGAAGATGGGTAGCCCCAAAATCCGTCGACAGTCGTCCCCGAGCGTGAAAAACCTCAGCCTGCCCCGGAAAAGCCTGCAACAGCCCATCAACCGCAGTGCCAGTCTTTCTCCAGACAGTAAAACGGTCAGCTTTGAGCGGATGTCCTCCTTTTTTTCCTCCTCGCCCCCGCGGTCCTATCGCTCCGTCAGCAGGACTCCCAGCCAGAGCTCCACGTGCTCCTCCACAAAATCGGTCATCCAGGGATTTGTTAACGGCCGTATCTCGGACCTCCTGAAGGAAACAGCTTCCAGTCCCACCTCAGCGGGACCCGATCCAATGGTCTCGCTCCCGTCCCCGTACAGCCAGGTGACCGCTCCCCGCTCGCCCGACCACCTGAGCGGGCACGCCAGCGACACCACCAGCGTGCTGAGCGGAGATCTGCCTCCAGCCATGGGGAAGACGTCGCTGCACTTCTCCAACAGGAGCAGTTTCGTCAGCAGCGGCTACGACAGCATGATGAGGGACAGCGAAGCCACAGGAAGTAGCACCTCCAACAGAGACTCCGTCAGCGACCGGAGCAGCTCCCTCCTCAGCGTGGCTCGCAGCAGCCGATCGTCTCGGAGGCGAGGAAACGCAGGTAAAACCCCCGGATCAGACTACTTTCAACAAACTCAGCTTAATAACATTCACTCAACGAGTTTAATCCAAACTCTCAGGATAACACAATAAACTTTATGTCTCCTAATAAACGCGCCTGGGCCCTATTTAAGACCTAATTAGGCAAGTTGTTCAATGTTAGGCTTTAAAACAATAAGGTGTCACAAAAAATGTCTAACATACACAAATTATTAAAAAAAAAAGAAAGAAAATCGGTCTCTATTTGGTTGTTAAATAGTAAACGATCATGCTCGTCCATGTAGCATATTGCTAGTTTATATGTACATGCAACGAAATTCGTTCACATTAAAGAATTAACTTTCTTATCAGCACTTTCTTTCGATATAAACATACCGGTAATAATAATAAAAAAAAAAATCTTACACGTCGCAGCTTGCGAATAGCCACAAAACGTCATAAATCCGCGCCTGCTTGCGTCGTAATCGTGCACTATTGATGACGTCACGTGTAACGTAAACGCTGGTTAAATGTGGCGAGCAAAAAAATCGTACACGGCTGCGTTTAAGCTGAAGGTAATTACCATGTTTTATTTAACAATTATTTTCATTTAGGAACACAGAAAGGTAAAAATACGAAAACTTTATACATCGGCAGAGCGGCTTATACAGCCTTTACATTTTTTCTCCCGGTATCGGTCCAACTCCAAAAAATAAACAAAGCGGTGTTAAACGTGCCTTTTCACCTCCACTCTTTCAACAGTCACGGTAAATTTAAATGTCCAGTCAATTAAATACTGCATAAGATTAGGAAATTTTTTTAAATCAAGGTAAGTGTCTGTCTCTAAAAACCATAACTCTTGATCGTAACTACGATCAGTTTTCATCATAACTGGTATAAAAACAACAGTGGCGTCCTAGCATTGTCTATTAGAGCGGGAGCGTTAATAAGGAGAAATATCATATGTGTGAAAAAGTAAGTTTAAGTTTGGTAAAAGTACATCAGCTGAAAAGTTTGTGCAGTAACACCCCTTCCAGGTAAAAATACAACATGATAATTAGTAGTAATATTTTTACATCAATGGTAGTCCCATCCAGGAATTCTTTTGGCCACATAACATATTAATGTGACGTTAATTAAAGATGACGAGCATCTGTAGAGTGCATGCAGACCTAGTTTCCTTACGGGTGTTAAAAGTCCAAATGTGTGTTGCGTGACATCATTAATATATAAACCCAATGACACTAATGGAATAATACAACCAGAAGAATTAAGACTGTCTGGCCAATAAATTATATAAACTTTTTTGGGCATTTACAAAGAAAATGACTTGATGGATCTGAGCAACAAGAAGCTGCTGGATGGGGTTTTATTTGCCGAGTTATTTTCATGTTTCATTTGTATTTGTAATCTAGTGGATTTTTAGATGTATGCTTCATCTTTTTGTTTTTGTAACTTATTGTTATTTTGATTTGCAAGCCATACTTGGTAATAAAATTATACATGACCATATGGATTCAGATATCCCTAAAAATATATTAAGTGTTTAGTGGGTGATTAAAGTAAGTCTGTATTTATTTATTTATTTCTTAAATTGCTGCAGTGAACTCAACCCTGTTTTGATGAAATAAAGCTCAAACCATGTTTTTGTACATCGGCATCTGGAGCCAGTCTAGACAGACAGACAGACAGACAGACAGACACGATGTCTGCAGCTTTATGTCTTATGAATAATATCTGGCTGCTTTCGCCCTCCGGCAGGT
>JAOWBL010055524.1:4003-23186 GCA_028564865.1 Zenarchopterus dispar | reverse complement strand
AGTATAGGGTTTGGTGAGTTTACAGATCATTCTGATTTGCTTTCCTTTATATTTTACACCAATCATCAACCAAGTATGAAGTTTTACCAACAGTTAAAGAAAATCTGTCAAACAG
Organism: Zenarchopterus dispar; assembly: GCA_028564865.1. NCBI lineage: Eukaryota > Metazoa > Chordata > Actinopteri > Beloniformes > Zenarchopteridae > Zenarchopterus > Zenarchopterus dispar. The sequence goes on along the minus strand of JAOWBL010055524.1, from coordinate 23,071 downwards.
TAGGGGGTGAGTGGATCTTTGATGGATGTCCCTCTTATGGAGATCAAACGTAGACTGGGAAATCTCAAACTGGCAAGGGATAGAGAGCCATGAGATATCTGACTAAACAAACTCAGTTTAAAAAGGACATGGAAATAAAATAGGCATAGATGGTGTTTTGATATTTAAAACGAAAAAGTACAAAAAGCAAATGGTTTTCAGAGAAAACCCACAGCGGCTCCATTTCTTGAAATAGTGTTACTTCAAAAAGGCTTGGATTTGGCTGGGAAATGATAAACAAGCACAAGGAAGAATCAAATAATATTTATGGATGTTGTCAAATGCCTACATCCATGGCGAGTAAATTGTATGTGTTTACATAATTTTACAAATTACAACCACTTTAGGTAGTTCTGACAAATTCTTGTGTTTACCTCTGTTATATAGCACACACACATACACACACACACACACATATACATAGTTACATTAGTGTTGTAATTGTTACATATATTATAAAAATGTGATGATAATCTGGAGTTTTTCAGTTCAGTTCAGTTGTTTGCGTTTTAAAAGAATCTCAATGTTTTGCCATGCAAGTTTGTTTTTAAGAAAGCTTTTTTATTTCTCACATTCCATCTTTATTCCTGCATGGCAAACATGCACAGATCTGTCAATTTCATCCATCTCATAATTTTGCTTGACAACTAGTGGTGACTGGACTTTTTTTTTTGTTTAAAAAAAGATTCAGTATGAAAAGGCTCGAAAAGAAATAAAATTACTTTGAGCCAGACATTTTATTCCAGAATGGAGGCATGTGAAATTAGACACTTTTGGCTGCCAGAGTTCACTGTGAAATTGCTGAGAGACTGAGAATTTCTTATAAAAACACCTAACCAACTGTGGAATGATGGTGAAACCCTTTTGTATATACGTTATCAGCCCTGATACCATAACAGGGTCCTGCGTAAGTTAGATTTGTGTGAGCTGAGGTTAAGCCAAGCCTCCCTGGTAGTTTCATTGGTGAGAAAAATAAAGGGGGTGGGGAGGTGGGCTCCAGCAGCAGAAGTTATGAAAACCTATCTGGCAGTAACCAAGGTAGAAACTTCAGTTCATCATTTGAAGGTACTGTTGCAAAAGCTGAATTGGATAGCCACTCAGTGTCCACAGGGCCTGGTGTATTTATTTGTTTTGCATAATTGAACTGACTGTTTTCCTTTGCAGCCTGGTTCACTAAATGCTGAATGGGCTTTTTGCAGACAGCAAGTTCAGTTGTTGTTCTATTAGCGTTTCATTGCCTGAACAAAGAGCATTGTTACTAAGATTGATGTCACACTTGGAAATAATTTCCTTGTATACTGGGGACAGTGTGAATGCAGGCATACATGCACTCACACACTGCGTGTGTGTTGGAGTTTAGATCTCTACTTGGAGAATTGGTTTCGGTTGGAGGTAGGGTATTGTGTGTAATTATGTGTGATCATGATCTACTTCAGGTCTTAGATTAACAACAGATGCTACTTTTTAATTCAAATCCCTGCACAGTGAGTCTGGGAATATGAGTATTCTGGGCTTTTTGCCTCTACAGTGCTCTTTCAAAGAAAAACCTACTTGTAACAAAAATGGAATAAAATGATTTGAAGCAGATTATGTTTCTAAGTGAAATAAAAAAAAATGTGCAAGATTTTTTTTTTTCCCAACGATGCCAGGGTGGCAGAAATTATTTATATGGAGGAAATAATACTACTACTATACTTCTTATTATGTGATTTTCAAATAAATAGCTAGCAAAGGGCTTTTAGAGATACTTGGAACATAATCACAGTTATTCAGTGTCATTGAATTCTCCGAGAATGTTTTAAATACAGTCTTAAATGTTGCCTCTTTGATTCTAGCACAAAGAAAAACATCTAGCCTATGCTAGATGTTACATTATTTATTTGAATCCTTTATTTTAGATGACATGTACAAATTATTAATATGAATATCAAATACTTATTCCAATACCAAATGCAGCACCATTTTTTCACAATTAAAAAGATGAAAAGGGCTAAAAGTTTGCATTTTAAAAGTTTTATTTTACTGAAAAAGTAACATGATCAGTTCAAGTCACATTAACTATAGATCCATTAGTTGAATTAACTGTTTTCATATTATTATACATTTAGTTATGCCCAGTTCAGTTCAATTGTTTTACTTTCATTTTATTTGAACAATACAGTTTTTTTAAAATAGAAAATAAATCAACAGTTCACATCAAAGTCTTCAGTTTTGATTCAGTCCCCCTTCCTGCATAGGAATGGGATGGTGGGTGACAAAAGAAGCTGGAAAAAGTCCATTTTAAGACAACCAGAAGTCCAACAAATTCAGACTCTGGAAAGGTGTCAGCTGTCTCAGTAGGTTAATTTATTCCTGCCTCGTTTCATATTTCAATGACTCTGAGGTGGAAAAGCAAGTCATTTTTCTTGGGCCTGCACTGGAAGGTCATAACTATGTAAAGGTGATGCAGAAGGCGATAGAGAGACACATATGCCACTCTTACCGACGACACATCATTGGCTTTGCAGTAAAAAGTTAATGATCCAAGGTGTAATTTGTAATTCTGAAGCCATCTTGGTTCGTTTTAATTGTGGCTCCTGCTTGAGTCACTGCATAAAGGTGTCCCTACCCCATTCCAACTGATTCAGTAATGAAGTGGCTGGGAATAAGAGGGGTACCAAGCCTGTTTCACAAAGCAAATGTGTACGGTTTCCAAGGCTAGCACTGAACTCCCTGCTTTCAGTCTGTCTGTATTTCTACATGGAAATTAATGGCAGCATAACAGCCGTGTGAAAAGGGCAAAGAAACACAAAATTAGAATAATTAAATGGGATGGCTGAGGATCACCTGACTTGGCTAAAAACATCATGATAATCCACCATATTTACAGTCATTTATAGAATTCTCAGCTCCTCCTGAGCTGCTATCAACTTCATGATCCACCACAAAAGTTCAGATGTCACTATCCACTACCGGGGCATCAATCCGCTCACAATTTCCTGTGGTCATTGAATTTATTACGTGAATTCTGCTGCTGATACTGAACAATATTATTTCTGCTTACCCTCTTTACCTTGTGAAGAGAGAGATCATCAGTTCATACCAGGAGAAAGCAGGACTTGTCCCAAATGTGGACAGAGAAATCAGTAGTTTGAAGTCGGTTTTAATTGAAAGTTACAGCTGATGTGGAGCATGGTAGAGAACAGAGAAGGAATGGTGAAGAACTGACTGAAAAAGGCATCTGAGCAGTGAGCTGGCAGCCAAGCAGGCATTTAGGCAAAAGCCCTGGCTGGTGATCTGAGACAGAGGGGAAAAAAAGTTACTAGTTTGGACTGATGTCTGAGAGCAAGAAAATCATCATTAGGACTGTTGTTTTGGTCTGAATGTTGCACAGTTGGTGACAAAGAACAATCTGTCGGTGAATGGTGAGTTAACCAGAGTAGATATGCCAAGCAGTGATGAGATGATGAGTTACAGCTGTGAAAGGTGGCTGCCAGAGAGTTTCTGAAAAGATAGAATCTACAACCATGTTCACACACACAGTGAAAGCGTGAAAAAAGGAAGAGACAGAAAACCACACAAGAAAGAGATGCAAGAAGGGAACATTAAGGAAGAAATGCTTAACAGCCTCCTGAGTCCATGACAGTATAATAGATATTTGCACACCACAAATATCACCTTAATTTGTACAACTGGACAAAACTCACTCAGGTACATGCAAACTCCACCCAAAAAGGAAAACAGAACCTTCTTCCTGTGAAGTGACATTGCCAACCACACTTCAACTAGCATATCACTTGAAAGAAAAGTTGGCAACGACTTTCAGTCCATCTGGTAAAAAGGCTTTTTTTCCCCTCTTATGCCAGTAATTTAATTTTGTTAGTTTAAAAATAAGTTTTAAAAGTTTGTTTTTCTTTTGCTGATGACTGCTTTGGGCTGTGAGTTCATAACTGTGGTCACTCACTTACTTTCAGATGCTTGCTGGATGGCCAATGCTGATTCAGTGACCAGTCAAAACACAAATTATGCCTGGTGGTTGGCCAGATCTATACTTGCATGAAAATGAGTTTTCACAGTGGTGGCAGTGCCAAGTTTAATTACATACTTTTATTCGTGTCAGGTTCAGCCACAATCACTTGATTTGCCTGTTTGACTGCTGTTAAAAAATGCAATGCAGGCTTGAGAATCGCAAAACACAATTAGTACAAAAATTAAGTGTTGATGATTTTTTTTTCTTTGTCAAACAATAAAAAAAGAAATTTGTTAGCTCTAATGTACAGTTTGTAAGTCCTCAACTTTTCAATCTCTATATTAAACATGGTGCTTTGGACTGCCAAGCTTGTCTTATTTTTTCTTTAAAATCTGGTCTCATCATTCATTAGAAACTAGCACTAATATTAGACATTAAAAGTGCTTTTTAGGTTAATATTACTGGTTGCACAAGGCTCCATTTCTGGCTCCAATAGACTCACATTGTGTTTCTCTGAATACTAATTCCGTAACTTTTTTTTTCTCCATAAACCATCAGTGTCATTTAAAAAGATTCACTTTGGTCAAAGTGCAAATGGCCCTTCTCGGAATTATTTAATCCATCAGAATATACTCCTAATTTTTTTGTCCAATATGGTTTTAAATACCATTTGCCAGCTTATCTTTCTTGTATAAATACTTTCACTTCCACTTTCAGAACAGTTCACAGTCCAGGGTCTGATGTCACAGTACCCTTGTCCATCAAAATGTAAAAGAGGCACAAAGGCAAAATAATGTTAAACTGCATATGACGTCAGTGATAGACAATCTTTGATGTCGATGATAGACAGTCTATGATGGCAGGTAGCATCATTCAGATAATAACACGAGGTGCTGTTGCTCCATGAGGTAGCTGCATCACTGTTAATTTGCTGTTAAAAAACAAACAAACAAAAAAAGTGACATAAAACATTTACACAGTTGTCCCACCAGGACGAGAGTCCAGTGTTACTTTGGCTGGTTTCTGGTGATAGAAGGGACAGGAGGCCGTTACAGCTAAGCAACGCTTTACAAAAATAAGTAAATATTTCTTCAAAGGAAACTGAAACTGACGTGAATGTGAACAAAGTTCTTTAGGCTGCTGTAGTCATTTTTTATTTTTATACGTCTTTGATCTTGGCATCCGTTGCTATGGAGAAAACATTTGATCCAGTGATCCAGGTTTAATGATGCTTTTACCCTGTGCCTTGTATATTAAGACTCATATAGTAATTTTGTATTTCATAAACTAGGTTTTTTAAAAATCTTAGCAAACTTTTTTGAGGCTGAGCCCAAAACATGTATCGCTCAAATTTAACTTTCGAAACAAAATCAAAAATCTCTTTAGTTTGGAACTGTGTTGTCATATCACTGGACTCTTTGTAAACAAAACAAAACAAAAACAAAAATACATATGCTTGCTGGCTTCAACATTTGTAAGTCTTGCATCCATCTGTTTAAACTCATGAACTGCTTAGCTGAACATGCACCACAGACACCAAAAGTCGAGGGACCAGGTCTTGGCTACCTGTCCACTCTTGGTTTGGGATCTCATGTGGCTCCATACTATATAAAAAACACCCTCTTATTTGAGACTGAGCAGAGCATGTATGAATATGTGTCTAAAAAAAAAAAAAAAAAGAAACAAAGAATTTCTCATCACGAGCCATTACTAAGTTGAAAACTTTGAACACACTCACCACTGAGTTGAAATCCACCCACACAGTCATTCTCACCTGTTTGTCCTCAGACTTTTATTTCACAATGTCATTATAAAAACATATTAAATTTAGAAAGAAATGACCTTGCTAATGCAAGATTCTGTATTCATACTTTTTTTTCTTTCAAAACAATTTGTTTTGAAGAACAGGAGGTCGTCCTACAAGCCTGGTTGTCTTACACGATAGTTATCAACAGTCCCGATATGTCCTCTTCAGTGTTTCAAGCTTTTCACCCACCTGAATTGGGGACATACTCTAAGTCACCTTCTTCTATATGTCAACAATTTTTTTTATTATGGAAAAGTTGACAATGGAAAAGCTGATTCTACCTGTAATACAGCGCAACAGCCATAAGTTTAAAAAAAAAAAAAAGCTCAGAAGAAAAAATTGATATGATGCAAACAAAACCACAATTTGACCAAATCTACTGCAGTGGGCTGCCACCAGTGAAGCGCCTTTTTAAATCTCAGTTGTAAATGGAGCATTCATCGATGTGATATTCCAGAAATGCAATATTTTTGAGACACCTATTCAGGAAAAAAATCCATTGTATTTCAGTAAGACAACGGTTTAAGAATGGCATTTCAAAGTTAACAAAAGCTTGATAAGTTGGAGGAATCTCTTCTCACTGCTCAATACTTAGGATAAATGATGTTGAGACATGAGAAGGTAATGGGCTTTAAGAATTTAAAAAAAGAATCTTTTATTATAAGTTGATTGGAAATATTTACTACAGACAATGTTGCATTCTTGGAACATTATAGCAAGGGTGGGTTTGGTCTGCTGTGAGGTTGCAGCACTTTCTAAGGAGACTCTAACAGTAGACTCCTTGTTTCCATGGTAACCCAGCAAGTGTGTAAGCGAAAAAGGAGGGGACCATGGTGAAGATGCTTGAGGTGAGATTATACTGCAAAATTTGAGAACATTACATTCTTCTCTTAATAAGTGGGCTGCTTTTTAGCGTCTCGGCTGACAGCAGTGACTCCAGGTTGTTTTTTTATTATGGTGTGCACATGTGGGTCATGCCTACTGTGGTTTTCTCTAAATATATATATATAATATATCTACAGGCCAAAGGAGTGGTGCATTCAAGGTAGGGGACTGACATTTCAGATGAGGATGTCTTCACTTTTTTCCTTCCTCATTATTTCAGAAGCAGGAAATGCTTTGATCTGAGAGAAAAAAGCCTCTGGTGAGCTGAGAAGCGTGTGTATGATGCATAACATGTTTGCCTGCATGCTTCTCAATCTCCAAGGATCTCCTTAGAAACTTGGATTGGTCCCTTAGACTTCTATAAAACTAACATTCCATAACTTTGTGGTTATTGAGAAATAAACAAACAAAAAAAAATGGTTGTTTACTGATCGAGACATTAGATGAAAAGTGAGTTGCAATTTTAAAATGTATTTTAACCTGCAGGCACTGACACATTTTGTTCTTCACATTACAGTGTGGAACAATGTGTATTGTACTTGTCATCTGACTTCCTAAATCCCTCATGATCAACATGTCTAGTTAATTTTAGTTTGAATGTTTGAAGTACTTGATTTGCATTTGCTTTGGAAGAGTAGAAGGAAATTCTCTAGGTTTCCAATTATGTCGGATTTTTGCACGGTAGTTATTAATGTAATGTAGATTAATGTAACAGTGGAAGGTGTTGCAGGGGGAATAATCCTGTGTGTCTAGATAACGAACTAGACCCAAATACTATCTGTAGTTAAATATGAAATGCTGAAAAATTATTACAGCTTATAAATGTGGTAAAATGTTGATCTAAATTCAAATAAACTGTTTCAATTTTCTCTTGATCAACTGAACTGCAAATAAATCACAGCTGTCAACTCAATATGTATTTTTAAAATAGTATATTAAGAGAAGTCTGAGATTAAAATAAATAATTGATATCAAATGAATAATTACCCTGTGTATTTTAGGGGTCACTTACTAAAAAGGTTAAAAAACCACTGGAGAAGTAGTACATGCCAATCAGCTGTCAGACACCAACAGTTTGCCCTTTAAGGTTCACTGAAATACTGCTGTTCTAGTTTCTGGAGAGCAATTAAGGCGAGACTTTGCCTTTAAATTAGTGCATGGTAAATTAAACACAGTTTTGAATCCACTCCTGTTGCTTTTGTTCATGCAGCACTACACACAACGTGCTTTTTGAAACCATTGATAAAGAGCAGTAAGACTCTCTTTTCAGTCAAGCTTTTTGGCAAACTTGCAGTGGTCTTAAAAAGGTTCTCTCTCGCCGTTAAAAAGAGATCAAAATTTTAAAAGTTAATCAGAAAAGACATTTTGAAATGCCACTTATGAAAAAGCTTTTCACAGGACCAGATGCAGTCATCATCTGAGTCTTTTTTTTTCTGAATGAATGATTGTTTTTTTGAGTGTGTGGGCTACAAGAAGAAAGTGAAATAATAATAACAAAAACAAAACAAAAAAACAACGTGCTGCCAGCAGTAGTAAAACATAATATTCAGAAAGGACTGGATTAAAGAATAAAATAGAAGTAATGATTTTATTAATTTTCAACATTTTTGTTTGTGTCTGCCTTTTACCACATTTTCTCTCGAATAACAGGAACAATACTCATACCCTCACACTGTAAAGATATGTTTTGCGGTTTACTTATGTTGCTGTTGACTGTACAAACCCACTCAGCCCCTACCAACACAAAAATCCTTCTTACAACTTCTAATGTCATAAACTCACAAAACCAAACAGCAACTGTTGGTACTACAGTATGACATAAAGCAAGCTGGTAGTGGTGGTGGCCATGAGGATTTTATTCAGTATGGTGACAGAAACAAACCTCTGGGAAACATAGTTTATCATTTTTAAAGTCGTTATAGAGTCCACACAGTGATTTCATTACCATTGTGGTCAACAAACAGCCACATAATTCTGAGGTGGAAACTAACCCTTCTGTTTCAAGAAACTCCACAACAACTATTCCTTTCTGGCCTCATTACACTGGAAAGTCTGCTCAAAGGCACCTCAGATAATAACCTAATAAGTCAGATGAGACTTCATATCTCAGATACTGAAGGCTGCTGATGCCCATAACCTCTGCTGCAGCAATATTGTTAGATCTTTATTTTATTTTATTTTATTTTTTTTATTTAAGTTCTGGTATATTATTGACCAGCACAGTCCCATGGCAGGTCCTCAGATAAAACACACTGATTTATATCCTGAGACACAACTCTCTCCTTTCTTCACACACAGTGACAAAGAAATAACCATTAAAAGGAATACAATCTCAGCACTGATGATTAGTTTTAGCAGATGAAAAAAAAAAAGCCTGTATTTAGAGGCCGGAGGGTTTTTGGAAACGTGATGGTGTGTTTTCACACATTGATGGGGGAAGAAAGTGTGAAAGAATAGGGGATAAGAGAAGTGCCATCTTCCTTTTCTTTTTCTTGGGGGCGTGGAGGGGTGTCATGCTCCAAGATCTAGTAGGAATGTCTACTCCCATTCACAAACAGAATATCAGGAACTCAAACTCCAGAAGAAATGTTTTGGCAGTGAACCTATTATTGTACTTGAGCTACATCATGCTAACAGGATTTACTTTTAAATATGTGGAGACACTTTACAAATGTTACTGTTTAGGATGGTCCAGAAAATATTTTATGTGGCCTTTTCACATATGTAAAACCTGCAGTTTCTCAGCTTGTTCTAAATTTGTAATGTTCCTCCTCAGTGATGCCAAAAAGAATATTGTTGGATTATTTGTTCATTGTTGCAATTACATAGATGGTTTTAACCATTTTACTTAGAAATGATAACTGCCTGATGTTTTTGTCATCATATGCTCAGTATTTGGGGGTCATTTTTTAGTCTAAGAATATTACTTTTTTTTCTTTATATATTAGCGTGCTGGTAAAGTGCACAGTAGCACGTCTGATTGGAAGATGGAGACAGAGGCACTCACATTCATTGACTGGAAATATTCCCATTGCTTTAAAGTTGCTGGGGAGAAAATAACAAGCTCATTCTTTTCAAATGTAAATTGTATGTAGGAACTAAGACTTTCTCCAGAACTATGTCTATACAACTGAAGAGACATAGTCCCGGCTGAAACTTTCTAAAGGTATTCCTACCTTGTGGAGGAAGATGCTCCATTGATGCGGAGATGACATTCACAGACATTTCAGAAGCCTTTTCAAATAACCATGATGATGATGTCTTTTTTTCTCCTCATCACACTTCTGATGGTCTTTTACAGATTCATGACAGCAAGAAAAAAACAAAACATGTTTCAAGCCTAAATTTGCTCAAGACCAGTATAGCAGCTGTTCTTATCATACTAATTGTAACTATGGTAAACTACTTTCATAATTATTCCAAATGACAGAATTTATAAAATATACTAATCCTGTGTGAACTGGACTGATGCTGCACTTTCACAAACATGTAATCCTGAATTTTGAAGAGAAGGGATGCAATAACCAAGTTTGTGTGATGCAACAGAGAGTAATGTTACCTACCATGCAATATAACAAATAGCTTATGGCATAACATATTACTTTTGTAAAGAGTAAAAAGCAATGCATTCCTTTTTTTTTTTTTTTGTCTTTTTGAGTAACGAGATCAACACTACTTCCAAGAGCATGCCTGAGGCAGGAAGGGCAGCAGCAAGGACCTTTCAGAGATCAGCGCTGGTGACAGACATGACACTGATTAGGTGAGGCAGAGTTTGAAAGGAAAGAGCTGGGAGGGGTTGCTTAAACAGCTTTCACTAAAGCAGTGAGATTAGACTGTCTAAATAGAATAGATTTGCCAAATTAATCTGTGGAAGAAAACGAGCTGATCAATGAACTTGACTAAGTCGCCTATTTGAATCGATCCAGAGGGACAGCATGGCAGGGTGAGAGTAAAATTGTAGTCATGTACATACCAGTTGTACTGAGAGAAAAAGAAAGTGACCAGAAGCCAAACAGCACAACAACATCTTGCTCTTGGAGTGCATCATCCTCTTCTGTGGAGCACGGACCAAATGCTTCTGATTTTGTTTATGCTGAAGCTGTAAAGAACTTAAAGTGTGAATCACGTAGAACTCCATGAGTTAGAAATATTACATATGTTTAAAAGGGAGTAGCACTGACATGCACAACACCCCAAGGTCCTGCAAGGGTATATTTGGAGTCCTGTGAGACACTGTACCACAATCAATTCTGAGGATTTCTTCTTTTTTTTCCTGCGGAAAAGTAGCACTGTGGTCAATGCTATTTTTAATTACTTGGTCTATTAAACATTCATACGCACCCACCCAAAAAAAAAAAAAAAAATTGATTGCAAGTTCCTGAAGCTAGAATTAGAAACACCTTTACAGTCCAAACTCAGAAATATTCTGTTTATCGCAAAGTCATAAAAGGAGGAACAAAAATCATTTTTTCCTCACTAATGACACCATGGGTTTATTCTATATAAAGTGATTCATGACCCAAAATTACATTTGAAAAATATGAGCATGTGTGAAATTAACTGTATGTGAAGTACCTGAATGGCATCCATCAACATGACAGTGCCACAGATGTACAGAGTCAAACTAGTGAGTGGTCTTTTGTAGGTGAAAAAATGTTGCCATGTCAACCAGCAAACCAGTAGCCATTAACCTAACCACAGTTTTGTTTTCTAACCTTAAACCAGCAATTAAAATTGGTAGAACTTACCCAGGAAGTGATAATATAGTTTCAATTAATTGTTGTTGTTTTAATACCTGAATGCATCCTGTAAGTATAAAAAGTTGCCGTGTCTCAGTCTCGACCTGACATCCAATGGTTTAAAGCATTTTTATGTGTTGGTGTCATCTTTCCCACAATTTGAGAATTTGTTCTGACTTGAAAATGCTTATGAGCTATATTTTAGAACATCTTCTGTATCCCTAAATGTGGAATGCCTCATGTTGCTTGCACGGTATGAACATGCAGCTTAAAGGTTTAGTAAATATTAAAATCTCCAAAAAAGTGGGAAGACTTGGGCATTGTTGCTTTTGAAATTATTTTCGGGGACATATGAAAACAATGGATTGGTGAACTGTCCAGGATGTACCTGTGACTTTTGATGGAAGATATCATGGGAGTGGCTAGCTCTAACCTCTGAGAACTTGACACGTTTCATCAAGGCCTAAAGAAATTAGGAGCTACATTTTGAATTTTTTTTTTAATTTTGAAAATTTAATTTTCAAAGAAAATATAAAGGCTATGTTTCTTTTACAGCATTTAACAAATGTACAGCACCAGGCTTTACACAATATTGAAATGTTTTTGTGCGTTCTAAATATATTCTTCAAGAAAACAATAAAAACCCCATTTTTTAGCTTGGAATAAGAAATTGGTTTGACAAACTGAGCTGGTGTCCGCTCAGTGGGAAAAAGCACAAAGCAGTATTATTTTTCTTTGATAGACTTATTTATGACCAAGTTTTTGTTTCTATCTTTTGACAGAAAAAAAACCCATAATTGCAAAACCATGAAAAGGTGATTCATGAAAGATCCTGCTGAAATAAATTTAGTTGGCGCAGTTTGGGTCCTCAGCATCTTTACATCTGCTCTAAAGAATAGAAGGGAAATTTCACGTCTTCACATGAAAAGGATTCTGGAGCAGCTTTTACCCTCTGGGCAAAATTACACATGCTGTGTTATCACACAGACGTGTTGATGGAGTTTAACATGCTGAACTGCCTTCTTTCAGGTAAATGAAAATATATTGTTAGATCATGTGCATTTAATATTGCAGAAGGCATCTAAGAAAGATTTGTGGTTGCCAGTGGTCTTTTCATTCACACTGTGAACATTTTGCCCTTCCATATAAATGGCTGAAAATACAATAGGAACAATAATGTTTCTAAATCAAATTCAATTATTATGACATTGTGAATTGTGTAAATGCTGCAACTTCCTTTTCACAAAGAATCTGTGGAAACATCGTTAGCCTACTAGCACATTTCCCACACAGCCTTTTGTTCTCAACATGAAGTCTCCAGAGATCTGTTTTGTGGTTTGAAAAATAATTGATAGACACTAGTTACATGTCTTTAAAATATAAAGAACGGCAAGTGTGTTTTTTCCCCCCCTTTTGTTAATGACGACAACAGAGGAAACTAGTTCCGGCACCCGTATGTGCATTTGAAATTTAACCAAGGGACCAGAAAAGCTGTTTTAATTTGTTACGTTTGTGCACATCTGATCCAGTGTTTCTTTTCTTTTTTTAATCAGTACAGCTGTCTGCATTGCTGCAAAACAAAGACTCAAGTGTGTTTTTCTTGATATCTGACAACAAAATGTCAGTCGTCATTGGATTTGTCAATTCAAAAATACTTGTTCGTTTAAATTTTCCGGGCTCTTCTAACAACTAGCCTCTGGCTCTGTGACCCAAACTTTAAAAGAAATGTGAATACTGCTGCTACGAGAGTCCTTATTTTATTACAAAATGAACATCTTGGAAAAGAGAGTTGGGCAGATTTAAGAAACGTTTGTGAGTCAGGTGAAGATGGGAGTCGCTTGATGCAACAAAACTATTTAGGAAGCCTTCGCTATTAGCTGGAAGTAGACAGGGACTATAAAGCGGCAAGTTTTTCCTTTTTTTTGTATTTTATTTTATTTTTTACTTACCTGCAGTATTATTTAGAGTTACACCAATTGCAGCACTGGTCTTGAGTGTCCTTGCACACTGTCAATAAGCCCATTATAACATTTTTACAAACTATTACATATTGTAAGGCAAAGATAATGAATGGTCAATAGTGCCAGTTCTTTAGCAAACTGATAAGATACTGCATTGATTCTGTTTTGGTTATTGATTTGTTTATTGAAAACAATCTGTGATAGTGCAAGGAGCATCTTTTACTCAAAACATGGGGGGGAACTTAAGTTGAAGTGAAAAACAGAATATGTTCTTTAAATACAAGTTTTTCTTTAATAGAATGTTTTACAGTATTTAAACCATGTTTTGCATGGGAGTTTCTTTTTCAGAGTTTTCACAGGAAGGTTTGGATTTTTGCTGCAAGTTCATATTGGTCTTTCTCAGTAATTGATCAGTAAATTGAAAAATTCATAGTACTCAATCTCTAGTGTTAATGAATTATAATTTTTCAGGGTACTACAAGGCTCAAGTATGCTATTCATCTTGTTGGACCTGCTAGTACTTCCTACAAAGTACTTCACAGTTGTTTTCAAAATATCTCAAAAGAAATGTGTTTTTAAAGGATTAAGTTTGTTTTTCTGGGCCAGAAGTAGGGCTAATAAAAAGATTTTTTCATAATACTTTGGAGAAGACTATTTTATGGCAAGTGGTTGCTGTTTTTGAAGTGCTTTATAAATAAAGTTGGCTTGAGTTGGCTGACACACAGAGTGTGGTGCTGTCCAAGCTCGTGTCTCTGAAGTATAAACGGTAAGTAAGCTGTCTGTTTTGTGTTGGCAATTAGTGTGTGTGTGCATTTCAGTGCATACATTGCGGGTACAGTGATCACAGATGCTAAGTCCCACAGTTGTTATAGCCTGTGTCACTGTAGCAAGAAAAAAAACCAATTCACTTTAAGACTGTCCATTTTCAAATTTATTGCAGTAAATTGGTTCCTTGAATAGCTGTCAATTTCACTGATTATCACACTGAGACAACTTCGATTGTTGGCACCATCATTAGCTTTTCTGTCTATTGATTGATCTATTTCTTACACTGAACCCCACATCTATCCACATCTTTTAACGTGTGCATATACAGGATAAGAGGCACATAAATGGTGAATAAGTGAAAAGTGATATACTGCAATCTGTAATTTTACATTATAGTAAGTAAAGCGCATCATGTTTACCAAACAGAAATCTCCAGCTGTAGTCTTGGTTCATCATGCTTTCCACTTTCATATTCTGAATCAAATTGTGGCTTGAACAAAGAACTTGAAGTGCTGAGGTTATTTATAGGAAATTTTAAAAACTCAGCTTTGGTATGTTAAATTAGACATTTGATCTGCACATCCGCAAGGCCCAGAAATTCAACCAATCAGAAAACAGGAATGGCCCCTTGTGATTCCCAGACTTTTAAAGTTATAATGGGACCAAATCCACTCCAATGTGGTCCATTTAAAAACATTTTCGGGAGATAATTTGATGACCTATTTCCATTTACCACAAGCAAATTCAAACCTAACCACAGCTACCATTATAGGACCCCGGCGGGTTTACAAGAAGGTGGATCAGACACAAATGTATAGCTCGATGGCTGATATAACATATTCTGTCATGATCTGATGAATCTCACAAGAGCGTTGTAAAATCAACTTATACATAAGTGCTCTTGTTGTGCGAACGAAGTTCAGCCTGTAACAAAAAGTAAAAAAAAAACTTTCATCTTGAGCCCAGTGTGCTTTCAAGAACACCAGTGACTACAGCCTATGTTTGTACCAGACGAGCACATAAGCTCAACTCTGAGTCGAATGCACTCAGTCTAGACACACAGATGGAGCAATTGCTGCTGCTGCTCAGCTAAACAGGCTTCTCACACGCTGATTTCTGTGTTGAAGAAGTAAAATGCTTAAGCAAGTGTCACATTGAAATGTTCCCGATTTCAGAAGAAAAATAGCTTCTAACACAAATATCAATATAATATGAAAGTATCTCAATTTGTTGCCCATTTTAGTTTTGAATTAAATATTCAACAGATGTTTAATTCACTGTTCAATTTAGATTTTTAATCTTTTGGAGAGACTTAACCTGTTTAATAGTATACAATACAATATTTGAGGTGCACAGACTTAAAATTTTCACTTCGATTACCAAATACCAAATGAATACTCATGTCTTCAAATCTGTAATTTTCTGGAAAATATTATTAAGTTTAGAAGAACTGATTAACAGATTCAGAGTCAGGAAGCTTGTTCAGGAAACTTATTGTAACCCTAACCCTTTTGAGGAAAGGGGAGCAGCTCATCTGCACTCATAAATAACAGGCTGTCTGGTTCCAAACTACCGTTACACTTGCCCACATTTTTTTTCAACTTTAACATCTTTTAGTAAACATTTTAAGCTTGGAATTATAGATACCAGTAGATGTTAATTTCTTATGCCTATGTGTTTTGTGGTTTTTGGCATTTAATTTTAACTAATTGAAACAATCAGGTGTATCATCTGATTGTACATGAAATGAGATTTATTTCAGATGTTTTATGCCACTCAGCCATGTAAATCTATTTGATTTCTGTTTGTTGTTTAAGTTTTGTTTCAGTTTCCAACCTTTCCTCTCAGAGCCACTTTGTGGACGTAAACTGTAAATGAATTGTTTCCCCTCACTTTCACTTGTGAAACAAGAGAAGGAGTGGAACTTGTGGATATAAGATCATTTTAGAAAAATTAAAAAATTATGTACAATTAAAACAATCAGATGTAGCATCTGATTGCTTTAATTAGTTTTCTGAGATTTGTAAATAGACAAAGTCATGTTGTTTTGAGACTGAAGATTGTCGACATGCAGTTTACATGCCCCAATGCAATCCCTGTGAATGGCCCTCTAATCAGCTTTTTTTCTTTTCAAAGAATTATTTGTTGTTCACCTCACCCCAGAATCCTCTGTTCTGGGGGTGGCCACCGGCAGCTGTACAGTCCTCACAGAGAGAAGACGGACATCCTGGTCCTAACAAAAGATTTTCACTTCTAACTTGGCATTATTGATGTTTTATGCATTATAACCTCTTAAAACCTGGTGCAACTTCTTTTCATTGTTGCTTTTGGCCCCAATTAAGAAAAAAAAGCGTTATGACGTAGACAATAAAATGTGTGATGTCCACCAATGTGTATGTCAGGTCTTAGGAGGATAAACAGTTTTGAAACAGAAATATAATGTAATTCTGTTGTACTCTTGGCCTTAATTAAGGTATCAAGTTTATGATGAAACTCAATAGTTTTCTCTTCAAGAAGTTCACCAGTTGGAGAGCTGATACAAGATAAAAATGGTTTCATGTGCATTGCTATTCAAATCTTAGTGCTGTTTTTCTGAAAGGCTAAAATATGAATAAAATGTGATGTGTAATGCCATAAGTCCTAAGATTTCTTTTGGGAATATAAAGCATCTATAATACTAAATATAATTATTTGATCTTGAGCATGCTGTCTTTGAGCGTCTGTGGAAGATCTTTAATACAGATGGGGTCGATGTTTCTCTTCTGTAGCTGGATGAACAGCATGTCAACATGAGGCATGATTTTGTGGAGCAGTGCTAGGAAAAAAAAACAAAAAACAGAAAGCCTCGTCTTCCAGCATCCTTAAAAAAAACCCTAGCCTTTCTGACAGTTTGATTGTCAAAGTTTCCAGAGTCTCTAATGGTCTGGAAAAACTTTAGCAGGCCATCCTTGTGCTCTTACACAGTGTTTATTTACAGTGTGGTGTGGAAGTTCCACTGTCTTGTGGAGGCTCTGGGTAATCTATGCAAAAACACTTTGCCTTGGTGTCCTGGAGAGGAAGACAGAAACCTCCACCCAGGTTGAAGAAAATGGGCCAATCCTGGGGATGTGGGATGTTGCCTGCTGCATAAAGTTCAGCTGATGTGTGTAGTAGTGGACATAGTGAACATTTTCAAATACATCTATGATTTTGGTCGCCCTCATTGCAGCGGCCCTATTATAAGCCTGGGTGATAAGTTTGGCCTTCTGTTCCTCTGGGAGGATGATGTGTACCCTCTCCATGAGCACTGAAGGGAAAGTATCAGCAGATGCATTCTGGACATTAATAAACTCAAAAAACAAACAAACCAACCAAAAAAAAAAAAAACTCTCCTATGTATTGTTGTTAATATCAGTGTAGCGCAGGATGAGCACCACTTGACAGTGGGTGAAAAACTCAGTTGTCTCGTCTACTTGAATAGTGACAAAATCCGTGTTTTCATTTTGTCAATAATATAACTCCTCACCATGGACAATGTACAGCAGCATATTCTAGACCATCTTTGATATGCTTTTAAACAAAGTTGCTGTCTTTAGCTACACTATCCAGGGAGGCAACAAAAGATACCATGAAAAATACTGTGGTTTTCTGATGAGTCTGTCTCATTGTGTCAAGCCTGTAACTGTCATCCAGCTGCATACAGATGTTCTGTTTTCCTAATATGCCTAACTTCATGGAACTGTCCATGTGTGCTCTGGTGTTCTCATGTTTGTTTTGTTTCACATGCATGGTTTTTAAAACAACAGGGACACATCCTGTCTGGACAGTTACAGGAGTAAGAGATAAAAAAAAACAAAAACAAACAAACAAACAAAAAAACATCTGTCTGAGAAAATAAAGAGAGTGTTGGCATGGCTACATCCAGCAAGCAGAGGCTTTCTGGTGTATCAGTTACGAGAGAAGCCTCCCACCTACCACTTTCCCATCTGGCATGGTGGTTGTTTGATAGGGAGGTCAGGTTTATCAGGGCCCAGCTCTTTTACCTGAAGTTTTTCAGTTAAAGTTCTACTCTCAAATGGATATTGGAGAAGAGATCTTATGGAGTTAGGATTCTGTCTTATTGCGGTTGTCATTTTGCTAGCTGTGATCTAGAAAAATGACCTGTTATGAGTAGTCTCACTGCCTTAGTTTAAGCTTGGGGCAATAAAATATTCGCCCTTCTTGGGGTTATTTTGACAACAATGATAGGATAAATTTGCATCATACATTATTATGAATATGATATTGGCTAATCTGGTACAAAAACCCCATCTCCTGAGGGCGATTTTGTCCCAGAGCTGAACTTGGGATATGTAGGCAGAGTAGACATGCAGAAAAAATGGATTTTAAATAGCAGGGACTTTTTTTAAACAATATTTTACACATATTACTATGTATATCAGTATTTTAGATACATAAATTTTATATTTTGTGGAAAAATTGTTATTCTTATAAATGATACCTTCTGTTGTGGCTTACGGAGGGCAGCACCCTCCTTGAGCCCTCTACTGCCCGGCCTCCCCTGATGTCCAAGGTAGAAATTGTCAGTACTGACTATCTGGTAGCTATCTATGGAGGCATCTGTTGTTCGGCCTTATGTCCTCAATTTGTTTGAACCCATTTCAGATGAGGAATTGGCCATTAAGGACCACTTAGTTGCCCACATCGCACATGAATGTTTCAGAATGGTAAGTCTTTTCAAGCTCATTATGTGTGTCAGTCATTTACCCTAACACTTGTTCTTTTCAGTCTATTATCTGATTTATGAAATCAAGTTGTTTGTGTTTATATGAGGTGGTATTCAGCAGTAGCTAATATAGCCAGATGCTAACTGACTCTGCATTGGGTTCAGAGTTTATAGTTAAGTACGTACAGACTGTGGTTGTGATGCCAGTAGGAGTA
>JAOWBL010055493.1:0-23192 GCA_028564865.1 Zenarchopterus dispar | reverse complement strand
TATATATATATATATATATATATATATATATATATATATATATATATATATATATATATATATATATATATGTATCTATGTATATACAAACGTTCTGTAATGTACCTCATTTTCTCCTTTCTTTCATTCTGTCTCCATACCGTTTCATTAGACTAGTTTATTTCTTTTCTGAAGGCAATAGCTGGTATGTGTTTTTTCATCTCAATTTCCTCTTCCGCCAGGCTAAACCAGCTTCTGCAGCTCAGAGGCATTTCCCTCCTACGCCACTGTCAAATCAAAGAGACTCTGCAGCTCCTCTCAAATCCACTGAATATTTTGTCAATCTCAATGGAAAATAAAACCAAAATGGCGGAGAGACACACGTGATGCAGCACATGACAGAGAGATCCGGGTGCTTAGATATAGATCCACCTTTTCATTCGTCAATACCTTGATACATGCACATTCACATTCTCCTCTCCTGCCTCACGCTGTCACCATGTTACCTTGCTGAAGTTTACGGTGAACTGCAGCCTCATTATTTTGTTGCCTGCAGCTTTGGGCTTAGGCTTCCTCTCTGCCCTGAATTTATGATCAACATCTGGACAACACATGTGTCCTGAGTCCTTACCTACACACCCCGCCACTCCCTCTCTGCATCACTCCAAACACATGTATTTATCCTTCCCTTACTATCTTGTATATCTTCAACGAATTGCCCTCTCTGTCCACCAGGATTCTTTAGACCAACCCATGACCCGCTCCATTCATCATCTTCACATTAAAAGACTGGGTAAGTAAATGAATCTCGAGGTAAATAAAAGCTTCCAGATCATCTATTGTTTCTGAAAGTTTGTATTACATCTTTAAAAACCACAGACACACTTAGACAATCATTTACATCTATCAGCCACCATATCAAAACTACCTGTCAGTCAAAGTCCACTTTGGATTGTCAAAACAGTGCCGATCTACCGGAGCACACATACAGGACTTTAGGGGACATCTAATGTTTGGTTTTAGTGAGGGATAAAACCTGGAAACTGGGCTTCTTCCAGCAGACCTCATGAGTGCTCGACTGGGATCTGGGGAGTTTGGACACATGATCAAAACTCTAAGCTTTTTGTGCCACCCAGCTAGATATTATATTACGCTTTTAAGTTAAATTGAAACATACAGGAAGGCGTGGAGTCCTGCAGTGGGATTTATGGTAGCAACTACACATATAGCCTATGTACCGGACTGACATCACTGGTGCCTTTTATGCTTTTCTGTTGTTGTTCCTATGATTACACCACTAAAAACTAGGTGGGCTCTTTTCTCCCATGCTGAGCTTCCTTTTGTTTATTTCCTTTA
Source organism: Zenarchopterus dispar (assembly GCA_028564865.1). Classification (NCBI taxonomy): domain Eukaryota; kingdom Metazoa; phylum Chordata; class Actinopteri; order Beloniformes; family Zenarchopteridae; genus Zenarchopterus; species Zenarchopterus dispar. Next base: position 21,857 of record JAOWBL010055493.1, on the reverse strand, counting down.
TTTAGCTCACAAATAGCAAGTATTTAGTCAGTCACCTACTTAGAAAGATGAGAGAGGTTTGTAATTTTCATCATAGGTACACGTCAATTGTGAGAGACAAAATGAGGGAAAAAAATCCAGGAAATCACATTGTAGATTTTTAAAGAATTCATTTGTAAATTACGGTGGAAAATAAGTATGTCGTCAATAACAAGAATTCAACTCAATACTTTGTAACATAACCTTTGTTGGCAATGACAGAGGTCAAACTTTTTCTGTAAGTCTTCACCAGGTTTGTACACACTGTAGCTGATGTTTTGGCCCTCCATGCAGATCTCCTCCAGAGCAGTGATGTTTTGGGGCTGTTGCTGGGCAACACAGACTTTCGGCTCCCTCCACAAATTCTCTATGGGGTTGAGGTCTGGAGACTGGCTAGGCCACTCCAGGACTTTGAAATGCTTTTTACAGAGCCACTCCTTCGTTGCCCGAGCGGTGTGTTTGGGATCATTGTCATACTGGAAGACCCAGCCATGTTCCATCTTCAATGGTCTCCCTGATGGAGGGATGTTTTGGCTTAAAATCTCACGATGCATGGCTCCGTTCATTCTTCCCTTAACACGGATCAGTTGTCCTGTCCCCTTTGCAGAAAAAAACTGCCCCAAAGCATGATGTTTCCACCCCCATGCTTCACAGTAGGTATGGTGTTCTTAGGATACAACTCAGCATCCTTCTTCCTCCAAACACGACAAGTTGAGTCTTTACCAAAAACTTCTACTTTGGTTTCATCTGACCACATGATATTCTCTCTTCTTCATCAGACGGGCCTGGACATGTACTGGCTTAAGCAGGGGGACACACCTGGCACTGCAGGATTTGAGTCCCTCTTGGTGTAGAGCGTTACTGATGGTAGCCTTTGTTACTTTTGTCCCAGCTCTGTGCTGGTCATTCATCAATTGTCAGCAGACAATTATAAACGCTAATAAGATGTAAGTCCCATACTTGTAAAAAAAAAAAAAAAAAACTGTGTGTAGCTGCTCCACAGAGCCATAAATCCCACTCACATAGGTGACCAATGTTTAGTCCCTTATCTAATTAATGATTTAGTTACATAAAAGCTTTCATCACTCTTTCTAGCTGCTTCTAGCAATTATCTACTCTAGAAAAGTGTGTCGGAGACCCCGACCTTAAACACAGAGGCTTACTTCTTAAAACTGGCCCTTTTAGATAAACACAGGTGGGCCACTTGACTGTTGATTCAATAAACTATCTAATATCACCAATAATGACGGTGTGCTTTGTGTAATTAAGGAGCAAGAATGCCTCTTTCAGACTTGTCCATAGATTCCTTTAAAACATAATAACTGTGTCAGCGTGGATGTCTCCATCCCGTCTTCTCTCTACAGTCTCTTGGCTGACGTGGCCGTCGGCTTCTTGATGGCCATAAAGGGCAAAGGAGAAAGAGGTGGGGGTTGATGGGTAAAGAGATGGAGGGTGGAAAAGAAAGGAGAAGGGCAGTAGAGAGGAGCAGTTCGGTGATATGTGACCTCCTGAATGAAATTCCTCACAGCTCCGAGGGTCAACAAATGTGGCCACAGCAGACAGAGTTGCACTGAAGTGTGATGTTCTGCATTCATATTCAAGCTGCAGAGAAACAGACTTTCTGTAATCTGGTCTCTGCAAACCACCTTATCGTTTTATGATAACGTGACAATGAGCTGTATTTTCAAAAAGAAACTTTTTGCACTCTTTTTCCCCCTGTAAATCTGTTTGGGACACTAGTTTCACTCTTCATAAGAATAAGTCAACAAAGGTTCATTTCTGCCACTCTGAAACTGTTAAAATCTTCCCCTTGGCTTTAATATTAGTAATATGATCAGTAATATGTAGTCTTTCAGTTCAGCAGCTGAACAAAAAAAAAGAAACTGAGTGAAAATTGATGTGAAGATAGCTGGAGACAGGGACATAGAAGAAGGGGAGATGGGAGGGAAGCAAAGGGAACTGAGGTTCAGGTAGTTAAATTTATGAGACACTTGGAAAGATTAATGGTGCTAAAATGACTCTTCCTGTGTAGAAATCTAAACAGCCATCTCTCTGAAAATGTTTCAGTAAACACCACACCTGACCGGTCAACAGAGGATTTGTTTTTTTCATTTTTGCCTCTGTGCCCCCACCTCACCTAACCCAGCCCCAGGTCTGCCTCTCCTCCAGACGAGAGCACTGATGAGAAACCAAGATGCCATGTTTCATGTTTTCACCGTTTGCCGATCTGTACTGCCAAGGTCTGACAGTACCGCTGGAAGTGCGCTGGAACATATGGGGCATCTAAGCAAAAATGCGCCGTCTGGAGCCAAACAGAAGAACAAGAATTTCCACTCCAGGAGAGAAAGAAAGAGAGCTTTAAAAGGCCCCGAGAATGGAAAGTCATTTCTTTGTTTACCGCACTTGACTGAACAGATATGCCAAGGCTATGGAGGAGACTTTCCCATGAAAAAGTTCTCGCTAAAGGGCAAAGAGAAAAGAGCTGGTCTGTTGGCAGGTTCAGAGTCATCTGCATCCCCTCAGCTTCACAGAGTTTGCTGCCTGAGTGCAGGGCTGGCAAAGATTAAGGTCTGAAGTCACTGTGTTTGGAAAACGGCCACTGAGCCACAAAGGTAATCTGCTGGTAATAACACGTAATGATCAGGTGTGAAAGAACATTTCTTCACCCACAGATGCTCATTTCAAAGTGACATTTAAACAGTTGTATAGGCTATGTGCATTCCTTCACACACATAATTAAACCATACAGCTGCAGCGCATGTTGGTCCACCATTGTAATGAACACAAGCAGTCATATCATTGGTGATGACTCCTATTTGATTTTTCAGTAGTCTTAGAGAACCTATTAAAGCAGCCACAGGACCTGGGCATCTTGTTGTCATTAAGTCTCTCATGAACTCCTTCGTATTTTAAGTATTCTGAGTCCATCTGCTCAGCAGCTAAAACTCGAGTGTAACTGGGTTGTTCAACAGGACACCGATTCTAAGGTCATGTGGAAATATTCAACTGAAGCAGCTTTGTGAAGAAAAGTGGCTCAAAACTCCTCCACAATGATGTGAGAAACTAATAACGTCATGCTGAAAATAAGTACTTCAAGTTACTGCTGCTAAAGGTGGCTCAACAAGTTAATGAATTGTGGATGAATCACATGCCGCGCCATCTCTGGGGAGGTTTTTTATCAAATGCGAGGTTTACTGTATTTCAAGATATTATAAGAACAAGATGTTTCTATGTCACATCTTCATACATATGACACATGGATGCAATATGAAATAATAGAAAAGCAAGTATATGCAATATGTTCTTATTTTGGGGGGGGTTCTTATTTTCTCCATCAATTCCTTAAGTGAAACTGTGATTTTGCAAATCGCAGCTGGTAAGGAAGCTGGGGTCAGAGCACAGGGTCAGCCAGGGAGCAGATAAGGTTAAGTGGCAGTTAAGGATCTCGCTTAAGGGCCAAAAAGGGTTAAGGGGTTAGAGTAGGAGCACCTTGGCAGTGTTGGGACTTGAACTCCCAACCTTGTGACCCGTGACCTAAAGTTGGTCATGGATGAGAATGTCTTCTATATTTCGTCCTAAACATCTCCCATCTTTGTTCCAGTGTTTGTTTAATGGCAAACTTTTTATCAGGAAAATGTGACCTAGTTTCAAAAATCAAGACAGCCACTCAAAGACCTGCAGCATTGTCCATGCTGGGATGGGATGGCAGAAAATGATTCCTCAGGTGACTTTGATTAGGAGATTATTCCAGCCTGTTTCTATGCACCGCCTTGGCTCGCTGTGGGTCTTACAGAGCGATGGGAGGGTGAATGAGCCAAAAGAGCCTAAGAGCCCACATGTGTGATGGAGCACACACAAACCCCTCTAAAGCACACAGCCATATGTGAGAGGAGACACACAAGTTTGCACATTCATCGTTGTTCTAGATACACATTATTAGGGAGAATTTAACAAGTTCTTCTTAGCACTGAGTGCCAGTGCTGTGATCTAACGCAGACTGACACAGACTAACAAAAAAAAGACCTTGCAGATAATCACTTACAAATGCCCATGCTGTCAGTACCAGATAACACACAATAGCACACTCCAGTTTGATAATCTATTCCACACACTTGGATCAAACACTCGCCCAAAATCCTTACATGACATCACCAAGAGGACTTTCTCCAGATCTGATCCCACGATGAGCAAACCCCCCCAAGTCAAATCACTAAATAGGCGTGTTATAAGCAGTGTCCGACTGTATTATTACAACACTAAACCTCTGTGGCTTTTTTATTGGGAGTTACTGGAAGAGGTGATGCTCTCCTAGTGTCTGGAGGACAGACTGATACAGTAGGTAAGTGTCCAGAGGTTGTTTGGTCAGCCTTAAATAAAAGATATAAACTGGTGATGTCAGTAAACTCTTCCAAACTGAAGTCTGGCTTCTTGTCAAACTAAACTACTGTGCAGCACAACAGTGCCGTCAGCATAAATCATACAGTCAGACAGACTTTAACTCAGCATTCAAGGGCAATTTTTATGGTCCATTTATGGCCAAATAAGTCAGTGCACTTGTCAAAATACTTTAAAATACGTATTTTTATGTTCTTTTAATTCATATCACATAGGTTAGGCTATGTTACAACAGTCCCAAGACAAAATTACAACTTCTCACTTCATCTAACAGGAGCTTCTGTAGATGTCACATCTGCCAATGAAGCCTTCAATCCTTATTCAGGCACGTGGGGAAAATTCTCAACTTGTGCAGTAGTTTTATGCCTGAGGCTTTTGTTCATCAATGTTCATTTTAAAAAAGCAGCTACTCATCTGTTCAGAGTTCCCCAGCCCATTTGTGACTGGATCATTTTGTGCAATAAAGTTTAAAGATTAAAGCTGGCCATCAAGTGAAACTCTATGAAAACAATTAGACCACAAAGTCTGTACCTCACTGTTTCTGAGTGCAGCGACAGTCATGAATTTGGGACAATTAGCTTTATTACAAAATGTATAAACAGACAACTTGGCACTGTAAAAGTAGGAAATCGAGCCCTCAGGGAACAGCCACTGATGTCAGCGCCACTATTTCCAATTTTTGGATCAATGCTGACAAGTCTACAAATCATCTTCACCCCAACCTCGGCACCTGGGAAAGCACTCCACCGTCACGTAGCAGCACGCAGCCAGCAACAAAAAAAGTGGGGAGCAGACTATGAGCCGACTGCCCTGGATTTGAAGAAAACGCAAAAGAAATTTCTCTTTTTTTTTCATATAAGTATTTGAAATCCTCAGATATTTCCTTTGAAGCAGCTTATGAAAAACGCCATGTTCCACAAGCTGGGTGCAAAATAAAAGCTTATTGAAATGGCAACTTTTCACAGATTTTTAATAACGTTTGTGCACAACCCCTCCTATCCACTTCCTGGATATGTTTTAATGCTCCAGACTTAAAGCGTCTCACGTCTTCATGAAACTACAACATGGGACATTTCTAGCTTGCACAAATCTGTTGAGGGACACAACCAGATTATTAAGTGTTTATGTGTTTGTAGTATTTTTTTTTCTTTTTTTTAATTCATCTTATAGATCACTGGGGCTTCACTTCATATGGCACATGGAGAAGAAAAAGGACAAACACATCACACAGAAAAAGGAGGGCAGATTTAGTAGTGCTTGAGTGCACACGTGGATTAGCCAACCTGCTATGCCCTCTGGGTAGTCTCCAGTCATTGTTGACCACCTTCTCTCTACCCAACCATCCCCCCTTTCCCTAATTCCTCACATTCTTTCATTGGCTAACAGCAGTGTGAGAGGTTGTCTCATTCCTCTGCCACTACCCCGTTAGACCTGTGCCCACTTGCAAGGGGGGGAAACTTCTGAAGGCAGCCAGAATTCACCGACCATCTGAACTGTCAACACAAATCCAGGCTGGGGCTGGACATCAGAGGAGACCTGGCCTGGGTGACCAAGTTAGAAACTGTGAAAAGGCTCAAACTGGTGACTTCAGTCCAACAAAACTCCTACAGGTTACTTTTTTTCATTGTTATTATTATTATATTATTATATATCCACTGTAAAATAGATATACAAGACAAGATTGGACAAGATATAGTCTACAAAAAAGTGATAGAAAAGGATTTCCAGTACAAAAATAGACAGAACAGAATGTTTACCAGCATTTGGGATTACTTTTAACGGATTACCCGAGATGCAAGGGGAAACCCTTTTGAAGACAATCAATGGCAGCTTGTGTTTCTTTTTTCTTTATCATACCATGTACCCTGGGCTACTTTGGCTGAAAAACGTTCTAGGTCTCTTCAGAAAATGTCTTCCCTTTGTGTCGCTCCCTGACCAATGCTCAAACGTGGATGATCCACACAGATCCAACAGCTTCAGAGTAAAAGGTGAGGAGGACTCTTCCTTCTTTCCACCTCTGTCTGTTTTTGGTTACATCCCCAACAAACCCCAGGAAAATGCACCATTAAAATATAATGTTAAAATGTGTGTCTGTAACCTTAAAAATATAGCTTCATGTAATTTTCTCTGTTATGTCAAATAGAGTCAAGTGTCATCAGATAATATTTCAATAGGAATAATATAGAGGTAGTGTAAAAAAAAAGTGTCAAGTTCAAGGGAAATGGATCCTTAAAGCGTTTTCACTTGAGAAACTGTAAATAAACCTGATCCTGATTTTTCCAGCAGGATGCAATACCATAGTGGCCAGAAGACCCTCAAACACTCAGACATAGTTAAAACACAGCAGCAGAGTTCTTACAGGGGCAAAAATAACATTTGAAAAATAAACTGGTCAAATCACATCAATATTAGAGCCTTACAATGACTACAAGTAAAAGTCATTTGAAATTTTTTTTTAACTTCTGTCTGGGAGAGGGAAGGGAATGGGTTCAAAGGATTTTCTCTCTGTTTGACTGATTATACTTCATTTATCTTCTTTCCTCATTTGTTGTGTTTTCACAGAAATCATACTTTTAATTCTGATGAGGCTACTTGAGGTGTGTTTCTATCAGTGATGGCAGAGGATAATGTTATGACTATATTCACGTTGTTAAAATCCTTTTAACAACGATAGGAACTGTAGCAAGACCAAGCTCCTCCTACTTTTAGTCATTAAGTTTCATTTCACGGTTACTCTACCGGAGCTTTTGGTAACAATTGTTTTCTAATGTTTCAATTGTTTTGTAGCATCTTCAACTTGACGTTAATATTAGCGTTAGAAGGTGCAAAAATCAAACTACAGTGACGATATCAGCTATGGAGGAGCACAGATGCTCCCTTCATTAAACTTTAATCCGTCTACATACACTAAACTGAAACTTGAAACTTGAGAAGACTCAAACTCAAAGAAAGAAAAAAAATACAGTATGTATTTTTACGTTTCTTTTCTTTAATTGTATAAAACTTTTTTATGGGAATCGTACAGAGAAAAGGAAAAAGGAAACAAAGGGGAGGATATAAAGAAAGAATATAACGTCATCTCCTCCCTGCAGCAAACCCGATTCATACAACCTCAACATCGACTAACTCAGGTCTTTAGGATCACGCTGAAGGCAGGAACTTGTCTCAGCCCTACAGGTTCTCAAAAATAGTTGTTACAGGGTGGTTTTTGGCAGTGGAGATGCACTGACAGGACTCCCCACTTCAGGAAACCTGCTTTTATTCACAGAGAAAAGGTTCTGGGAATAAATATTTAAGAGAAAGGTGTCTGCCACCACTGTCTTAAAAATCAACAGTATGACGTCATTTAATTGCAGTACAAAGGTTTGAAAACAAGTGACTTTTCTTTGTTTTTAGTTTTTTTACTTCTTCTGTAATTATACATTATCTTTAAACTGTTGAATACCTCTTCGGATCTCTGCTATAAGGCTCTTGAACTGAAGATGAGTTGTGCTGTCTACATAAACCTCTCTTACCTTAAACTTCACTCATCTAACCAGTATCTGTTGTAATTCTTCACATATAATCTGAGCAGGGATTAGGGAATTAGCACATATAACATGCTGTAAAATAATTCATTTCTTGAGGGAGCGCCGCACTGATATCTGGCATTTATTACATTGTTTGGCATTCACATGACTAACAATGATGATGACAAGAAAAACCACAAAAGCGTAGCGCTCCTGGAGTCACATTCAGTAAAACATGTAATTTTCTTAACCAATTTTCATATTAGAACAATCATGACATGAACAACGTTACATATGTCTGAAATATTTTAAATGTTTTAAAGTGCCACCCTTCCTGCTTTGTTTACAGAAACCAAGCAGTTACTGTTGTTATCTCAATATTTAACGGTGTCTTTGAAAGCCCTTAATCTGTACACACAACCTTTCAGGGTGTTAAAGGAAGTGGATTTAAGCTAACCAACCACGTGGCTCGGTGTTTGATCAGTGTTTAGTTATTAATGACAAAACAGTCAAGTGCTACAAGCAGAGGCCATGAAGTCTCCTTGTTTTGGATCTAGTGACAGTAATGTGCACGACATCTGCAGTCAGTTTGTACTTCAAAAATTTGAGGAGAAATGGAAGGTAATGCCTGTGAAACAGTCCTTTTTATGCATTTTCTGTACGTGTACAAAGTTAAAGTTTATCTTTAGGGCCTCTATCCAGATTATCACTTGAGTGGAAGGACATTTTTGAGTCTTGTCAGAGGATTAAAAATAACTATTTATTCAGACGTAGGACGATTGGCCTGAGTGCTAGCATTTCCATTTTTCTGCAAACACAAAGTCCACTCTAACTTGAAACTGCTTTGATTCACATTGTTGTGGTCTCTAATGAAAGTTCACACTCACTACCATCTAATGACAGACCTTGGGAGGTTTCAGCTCCAGCGTTGCTTTAAATCGGCTTGTCTCTGAACAAATAATCTTAATGCATTAAAAAAACATACTTCCTTGTGAATGTCAGAGTAATTTATGAAAGTAGGGTAATGAAGTTTAAAATATCAGAAAAATCTTACTTTTTTCATTATCATAATTTGAAAAAGAAGCACATGTTCCATTTTTTAAATGCATCTTTATGAGAGGTTTCTTCAGATCCCTGAGTGGCTGATACATCACATCCTTCTGTCTTTACTTAAATACTGACAGCAGCTTCCCTTTGGATCTTAATAACTATCAATGAATAATCTGAGTCTGAGTTACATTTATTGTTCCCGTGTTAAAGGCCATTAAGTTAAATGGCACTAAATATGTTTTTATATGCCCCTACTAGTATCTACAGAGACACAGCAAACATGTTTGTGTAAAACAAGAATGAAGGATGCTGAGTTGTTTTGTCTCTGTCTCTCTGACCAGACAGTAGAGAGACCCCACTTACAGGTGGGACCCTTCCTCTTTTCCAAAACCACGTGAAGCACTTCAAGACTTTGCTGGAGAGTGAACAGCCCCCCCCACCCCCCCACCCCCCCACCCCCCCACCCCCCGACTGGTTGGGATGTGTTTTTGTGAAGATCTCTAAATTGGAAACAGATCTTGTGCGATCAGAAGCAAATACTATAAAAAAAAATAACGTTGGAAAACAGAACATTGATTGCCAGTGATATCTTTGACTCTATTGGACTTTTTTAAAGGATCAATCAGCCTGTATTAGTCTACCAATAGCAAGACTGTACAATGGCACACACACATTTTACGCATGCCTTCCCAGGGCTCACACACCCCCCAGTCCTGCTGCTGTCAGACCGGCTCAATGTCTCCTTTCATCCCTTCACCTGCAGGGCCGCTCTTTGTCTGCTCAGTCTTCTGTAAGTGCCCACAGTCCACAGGATCTTACCTGGGGTGCGCTCCCCACCCCGTACCTGCCACCCCTGCTGTTTTAAAGGCTCGCTTCTGCAGGTTTGTGCTGAATCAGATGAAGGGAAACTGTGATTAATGGTTAAACCTAACCCCGACACGTACAACGGCTCTTTCATCTTCTCCCACACTGTTCAATTTGGGTGTCTGCAGACACGCGGGGTAAGTGCGTCGTAAAACCAGCAACAGGTCTCAGAGTCAGCGCAGACACACGCAGCCTTTTACCACAACGCACGCAGCAGACCACCGTGCTAATACTGAAGCGTAGCCTATGTACCCTGACAGAAATAGACCTAACGGAACTCGTGCCCGTGAAAGTATGTCTGCATTAGCGTTTCAGATCTCTAAAAGAAGCAACCTCCATCTCACAAGCTGCGCGCCGCCTCAGCATCCCCGTCGGCTCAGCTCTCTCACCAGATCGCGGTGCGCTCCTTCGGGTACTCGAGTCTGTCGATGCAGCCCAGGTAGTGCGGCAAGCTGTGCGCTGCATTGCGAGCCACGATGGCGATCATAACCTTCGGCTTCAGCAAGGGGGACTCGGGCTTGACCCGCTCCTGCACCAACGTCACCGGCTCCGCCGCGCCGCCGTGCGTCACGGCGACCAGCAGCGCCCACAGCGCACCGACTCCCGGGGTCCCGACAGCTCGCATCGTCGCTTCCAGGCTCCGGCGTGATTCTCTCCGCCTGCCCCCGTAATCCCACAGACTGAGAGAGGGAGAGCGTGGAGGAGGGAGTGGAACGAGAGAGGCACGCGGCCAGGGGGAAAGAGGAGGAAAGGTGGAACACGCGGGGACAGGGTGGGTGGAGGGCTCTCTGCCTCTTTTACCCCTCCTACATCCCTGCTGCTACTGTTGCTGCTTGTGGAGTCTGTTCACCACAGCCTCTGTTTTTATTTTTTTGTTTTGTAATTAGCATTAATAATAATAATAATGACGACGCACCGCAGCTTAAAACACCTTAAAATCCAACTTTTTTTTAATTCTGAATAGGAAACCAGTAATCATTTCCTTTAAGTTTGTTTCCCTTGTTGTCTGTCTGTAACATGTTTCTCGCTCTCCTTGATTTTTCTCCTTCCTGCACGTTTTCTGAGCACATCTTTCCTTTTCCACACCCTGCCCCTAGACAGGATTTTGAACTCTGTACAGTTGGAGACCATGACGTCATCAGCTGTGACATCAACCTAACACGCAACTAACTGAAATTAAGCATAATTAAGTTCCTCACACTTTCGTTACAAACACTTATAAAAACATTTACTACTCCTTGTATAAGACATTAGAGTGTGTTGTGGCTCCACGTGTGCGGTTACATTTTGTTGAAGACACACACCCAGACAAAAGCAGCTACCACAGAGGCCACATTATTATTATGTGGAAATTAGACAGAATTCACGCTTACACGATGTGTCAGAGTTTGACAGTGAACATGTCTGACACTTGAAATTGTTACTTCAGCCCTAAGTAAAACCCTGTAAATGGGTTTTATACCCACATGTATACATCAGATTAAAGAAAACTGTGATTTGGGTGAATCTTGAAGCCAGAGTGAGGCTCTATACGCCACATCGGTTTATTTTCGTTTGAAGATAGACTTCCAGCACCAGTTACTATGTCCCAAAATGATCCTGCTTTCATAAATTCAGCTCATTCTTGTTACAGTTGTTACAATCAGAAAAATGCTGGAACACTGTGGAAAATGCAGTGGCGTTATTCTTGTATTTAATATGATTTTTATGTTTGCAGACAGTATGAAAGCTCATGTTTAATGTTTTGCCACTTAAATAAATTTTAGTCATAAATCATAAGGGGTGGAACAATACAGGATCATTGTTGTTTCATTTTTTTTTAATTCAAATTCACCTCACAGTCTTTACTTATGGAAAGGTCAGAGCTGCAGGCAGATCATTTCAGTATCTGTACTCACTCCTTTGCAGTGTACGACGTATGCAGTTTTGCACTGTCTTGCTGAAAAATCCACAATGCCTTTGCATTGAAGGCAGCATCTTGCTCTAAACTCTCATCAGTGAAGTGTATGTGATCTTTGCAAGGGCTTTGATACAACTCCACATCATCTGCAATGGCTTTAAGACCTGTTGGTGATAAAAGTCTGGATGGTCCCTTTTGTCTTTGGTCTGTAGCTGTTTCCTTTGTTTCCTCTTGGAAAGGTCTGGAGTCATCTGACCACAACACACATTTCTACCATGTGATGCCTCCGAGACCAGAGATGTAGATCTGAATAAGGTTAATATAAGGCTTCATCTTTGTACAACCAATTTTTAAGTTGCATATGTGAATGTAGCTCTGCAGTGAAGTGCTTAAAAAACAATTACCTGCGTGGCTGTAACAGGTACAGATGAATGACGGTTCTTGATGCAGAGTCCTCTGAAGTATCTAACATGAGGCTTACTCCCTCACCCGTGATGCACTGAAATCCCCCCTCATGCCTTGGATGGTTTAATGATTGTACATCCAAATCAGAAAAATCGGAAAGTCATCTTGAACTTTTCTTTGAGAAATTTTATTTTCAAGCTTTTCCGTTATTTCCCCACCCATTTGATGAAGCTGTAGATTCGCCGCCCATGAAGATCCAGCCTTTTATTGTTTTTGATTTTGGATGAAATCATAATTGCAGTCAGCTGCTGACATTAACTGTTTTCAATTAATTTTTTTCAACTCTCTTATTAACTTTGAATTGTCCCCAACTCAACGTTTTTGGGGACGTGCTGCAGGCCTGGAGTTCAGGAATAGATGTATATTAAAATATATAAGATAGAACTGCCATCACTTCCCAGTTTAGTTACTATTAAAACATAACATTTAATACTTTGCATTTGTCTTTTCTTCTTTCTCATCCTGGGATTTTAACTTTAAAAAGAGGAAAGAAGAAGTTTGAGCTTCACAGCCAGATCAATGGCCCAATAATCAATACAGAGAAGGTAGAAGCACATTGCTACACCGACGCAATAGACTGTCCCCATCCCATCAGGCCTGGAAGGTAGGACTAGATGTATGTGAACAAAATAAAATCAACCTGTCACAAATAAGCTGAAAAATAACAATGCCAGTCCATTCCCTTTGTTTTAAATGCTGTGAAGAAAAGAGGGAAAATCAAAGAGATTATATTTTCTTTTTGTGAAAACATAAAATATCTTGTGTGCATACTGTCTGCAGTGAAGTAAGGGTTTATTTTTTAATCCTATTTTGTATTTTCCATACCAACCCTAACCCTAATCCTAACCCATACCTGCACTTTTTCTGATTTAGGTTTGCATATTTGCATGTCATGGTGACGACAGGGCATGATATAATGAGACAGTAGGTACTTCTTCTCAGTAAACAATAGCTGTCTCCCTGGTCTCTGAAACAATAATGAAGAATTCTTCAACCAATTATTAATGTCAGACGGGTCATTTATACGGTCCAACTCGATCTGTGGGTCAAAGTTTGTTGTAGACGCTCGTTGCATTGTCACAACGATAACGGGATGATGACGACACCAAAACACAAACCTATCCCAAACTTTGACAGAAAGTCACAAATGCACTTGTTATGTGGGGTTTACAGATATTTGTCCTCAAACATGTGCTTCACACTTCCAACACATGGCCTCCCTGCTCCACATGTATTTTAATATGGTACTGGACCCTGCAGCAACCTGTTTTAATGACAGCACACAACAACAGTCACAGACAGACGGGCTTAGCCAGCTTACTTCAGTCGCTGCCTTGACTCCGTGTTTATTTAACTGAGGATGTCTGCCACCGGTAATGTTTTCCCTTTAGGTAATAAGAGTTTTCTGCCATGTCTTTTGTTGTTGGACGCACTCTGTCTGAGTAACCCCTTTGCTCCCTCTAGTGCTTTCCTTCAGAAATTTAAGGTGCCTTTATCAAAGCATTGCCTCAGACACACACACACACTGGAACAATTTGCAAGCCTTCAGACAACTTCTCATCCTTTAAATCTGCAGCTCTTATTCGTCTTTACGTGTCTGTTTCAGAACATGGGATTGCAGATGAGGATAAGCAGCACTAACTGGTGGAGGTTTCCCCTGTAAACTGCGTTTTTGGCCAAAACTGTGGTCAAGCAGGACAGTGAATGTTTAGCCTTTGGGTTTAGATTAAGAAAAACAAATCAAATAAATAAGAGGCTTTAAAAATGTTTCCACTAGTGTTAGTCATTATAGTGTTCACTTCTGCTTCAGTGAAAATAACCTCACCCTGCTGGACCAGTGTCAGGCTTCAACAACGGGGCGGCTTCTTTCTTTCTTTCTTTTTTTTTTTGACTCTGTCATCATCATAGCAAAAAGGATGCTTTGTAATTTTGGTTGTGTACTTGACATGCAGCCATTTATCTCCCTGAAACCAAGCTGTGGATGACAGACAGAGCAGGAATGCTTTTTTTCTTTCTCTCTCTCTCTCTCTCTCACTCTTACTTGTGTTTGGGATAAATGTGCGTTTTTAAAGCTGCCAAGGTTTTGGTTTGTTAAATTGCGGTTGCAGAGAAAGCATAGCTGAAATAGCAAAGCTTTCCTTGCTCTAGCTTTTAATAGATGGGTAATTTCTTTATAAACATAGTCAATATACTAAAAACTGAGGGATACATATGCAGCACTACTTTTTTTTCTATACTAAGAGGTTTAAAATTGGGCCCAAAATGAAGTTGCAGTACTTCCATGTGAGATTCATGTGAACCTAAGAGGAGACTAGATTATCTGACTATAACAGAAAATGTAAATCAGCTCTAAGATATTATAGGCACGACATGCAAAGTCTGATGAGATATCTGAGTCACAGCTCAGAGGAAGTGAGGGATCCCAACCAAGAAAAGCTTGCACCTCCAGTGGGCTGATTCACGTGTGTAGTGGGTGGTTTAGGACTTCATGCTTCCTCAGGAAAGCAGCAGCAGTATGCATCAATGTGACAATTCAATCCAGCAGATGGCGCTCTTGTGTCATCCCTGAAAACATCCCTTTCTCGTGTTTGATACGCACACATGCACACACGCACACACATCAAACTGCACCGTCTTGACGGAACCCTGCTGAGGGAAAACCGCCTGCTGTGGTCAGACGACTTTGATGGCTGAAAGTTTTCCCACGCGTGTCATTTAATAGACAGCTCCTGCCCCTGACTTAAGGTCTCCTCTGGATTGTCAGAAGTCTTGCTCCAGGCACCGCCTGCTTACTCAGCTAATGTGAATTTGGCAGACTGCAGCAAAACACAATACAAGTGGAGAGGTATACGCCAGTCAGGGTTTCAGGCTATCCATTTCCATCTTTTCTAGCCTGTTGGTCGCTTGAAGCAGTGATGCATCAAGAGAATGCAGAAAAAAAAAATGCTTTTCATTACAGCTGAGCCCCCAAATCATGATGGTGACATTAAGTGGATGCATGCAGCCGCTTGCGTAATTGTTCATGTGCATGTATGCGCTCAATAATTAGCTTCCTTGGTTTTATGTAGGTCACTTCTTGTGGGTGTGCAGCATGAATCCAAATGCACCTAATTCTACCTTACTAAAGCCTTAGCCTCCCCCTCATGTGATTTGCGTCTTTGCCAATGTAATCCAGAGCAGGAATCTGCGCGGAGAGATTTCACATACAAATGAGTGAAGTGGGGACAAAGCAGCACCTGGTCCTCATATGGGAACGTTGTTAGTGTGCACTGTTGATGGATTTAACATTAATATAGAAAACAACTCGGTTTAAAGACTATGAATGCATTTAGATGTGATTAAAACCAGCTAGAGGTGCCCTGAAGTGGGTATTAGGCAGCCTGAAACTGCTGGAGAGGGTTGAGATACTGAGCGAAGGCCTGCTGGGCATCCAGGCAGGGAGCCATCCCTTTGCCTCTCACAGTTGACTCATTCTGTGTATGTGGGCAACGTCTCGATGTAGACACACACACAAATTTGTACAGCTATCCTTTTTAGGACATTGCACTAACTTCCATTTATGTTGTACAGTCTAACCCAAACCCCAACCTTGACCCAATCTCACTTGACACATCAGCTACAACTCTTGCGAGGACCCCAGAAATGGTTCTCTGTCTCATTAAGACCAGGCTTCGGTCCCAACAAGGTCAGTGATTATGCCAGAAAACGTCCTAATAAGGCAGTAAAATCAAGAACACACAAATACACACACATATGAACATGTAGCCTCCAATTTCAAAGTTGGAGAAAAAGAAATGAATGTGTGCCGATTTCTTCCTGAATATTTCTGCAAATGCATTATTTAAATTACTTTGTGGACAAAAGTAGTTTAATGTAACAGGTTTCAAAAGTCTTTCTCTATAATAAACGAAGATGTGGCCTGTACATAACCAAAATGCAACAACATTCACACAGAACTAAACATTTGACCAGAATGACTTTTAATGTCTGCTTAAATAAAATACTGATCTGTTTACTTTTTTCAGTATCTTTCATGTGCAAATGAACATTGCAGCATAAATATAAATGTTCATATCAGTTTACTCTCTATAAACCAGAATATCGTTGCAACAGTGTGTTCATCCTACTAGAAATGATGAACACACTGAATGATGTCACTCAGTCAAAGGGTTTGTTCACATGTTGAACTCTCCAGAATGAGTTCATCCAAGCTGCTGATGGGTTTACATCAGTTTCAAAACACTACATTAATATGTGAAAAAGCTACTGATGTTCACAGTTCAGTAAAGTTTCAGAGACCTGGAAGCCAAGAACATGCTGTACCTCAATTACTGCTCTCACACTTTTTTTTTTTTACACTCACACACGAAGCAGCGAGGAGAGAGCTTTTTATTGGTACTAGCGTCACCATGGAAAGAACATTTTCTTGCCCATATTCCTGTCTGAGGTTAAGGGGCTCCATCCATCTCTTCCTCGCTCTCACTTTTCCCAACTCCCTCGTCTTAATTCCTCGCTCTGGGTTCCCTCTCGGTGCCTGCCTGCCTCCAGCACTTTTACGTTTCTGTGTGGGAGAGCGCCAGCCCACAGGGACCCTTTCATTTCGCTGATTTGCTCGAGGCTGCTGGGTTTAACCTTACGTGCTCCTACCAGTGAGTCATGAGAGGTGAATAAAGAGTTTGTGTGTGTCGTGTCACACGGAGACAGGGGTGCAGCTATTACACAAACAGTCGGGCTCCACCGCTCAGAAGCGCTGCAGAATCACATCCCACGGGGAGCAGATCCAGCACAAGAGGAGACATCGATTCAGCACCTTGGGATTGAATGCATGACCACACCATATAGCTGTATATGTTGTCATCAGAATTATAAATATAACTTTATTCTTCATTGCAAAAACTGACGATCAATACTTTTGTCAGCAGGATACTGAATTCAGTTGCTTCTGCTCATATCTCATATTAGACATATTCACAAAAAGCAATAAAATGTGAAACTGTTACTTTTAAAAACAAAAAACAAAAAAAATTGGTTTGTTTTTGCAGGTTAAAATGTCTCAGTTCAAACTTTAAACTTGTAATTAAAAAAAAATGCATATTCTCTTAGTTCCATAAACACTGATATATCATATTGACCATGTTATATGGTAGTAAACATCTCTCTATGTATCCTCCATATTCTTTAGTAGTTAAATAATCCACTTTGTTCTGCAGCAAACTCAGATGGCTGTTCAATGCTGAAATGCTTTTGTTCGACTGGTTTTAAGCGCTTTTACTTTAAAACCAGTTAACCCACTCTGGTAATAAGCAGGACTAACTTGCTTGCCAGAAAAGCAAAACCAGCGAGTAGCAAAATTCTCCACAAGTTTGTGAAACTTCAGCTAACAAACCTGTGAAATATTAACAAAACAGAAACTTCTATGATGCCATTTGACCTTTTTTAATTTATATAAACATCTTTATGTTCATAAAGAAGAATAGCTGAGTTCTGTAAACTCCTATTTTGTGAATGACTTGGCTTAATTCACCTAAAATAAGCTTTCATAGACCAACTGCTGGACAATCTGCTCTCTGAAAAAGAAGTTTAAGAAAGATTCCTTAAAGTGCTGAATTAAAACCACATGATCTATCATATATAATTCAAGATTTGTCAACACAGGAGCCTGTCTGTATTCATCTGTGCAAATTTCAGTTTCTATTTTGCTGCCTCATCGTAAACCCCTCTGAAAAAGTATTCCCGTCATATCACATTTAAGATTTTGAACTGACTCTAATAAATATTTTTTCCACTTATGGAGTTTCCTTTACTCAAATCACTCTGAAAAGCATAAATTTATAATATATAGTCAAGGGAAATATAAAGTATATCTAATTTCTGTTTGAGGCTTTTGCACAACCAGGGCATAATTTAGAAAAATAATCTGATCCTTAGGTCTTAAACTTGTGATCGAATTTTGGCCCCGTCATCTACAAAGAAGCTACAATATGAGTTTTTCAAGGAAATGTTTATGAACAGCTCTCTTACCACCACATTTCGCTCATGCTGAAGTCTGGACCTCGGCTAGCCGTTATCATTTGCTTTTTCAACCAACCTGTGTGTTTTGGATTTCTTGTGATCATTATCCTGTCACATGACTAGTGTCAGCTAAAACTTTAGCAGTCCGACTAACGGCGTTATGTGAATCTAAAACATTCAATGGTCCTTCAGTGTAGACACGATGCCCAAATCCTTTAACTGTAAAACCAGCTCTTATCATTGCACCACCACCACCGTGCTTCACAGCTGGTATGACCTTGTGTTGTAATAATCATTTTTTCTGAAAGTGGTAACCCAATGTTTGCACTGACAAATATATCAATTTTGGTATTTTGTTCATAAAAAAACAAAACATTGTTTAAAAAGTCTTATAGTTTCTTAGATGCAACTTTGCAAATCTAATTTTGTTAATACTCTCTCTCCCTCATTTATTTTTATTTGAATAAACAATGACATTTTGTGCTGCTCCCAAACAAGCTTGCGCATTAAGACCCAGTAAGAATTTATTGGGACATACACATGAAATGGACTCCAAATTATTTGGAAATGGCCTTACAATCCTTCCCAGATTGATGTCAAACAACAGTTGCTGCTTTAAGATCATTGCTGACATCTTTCCTCCTTGGCATTGTGTTAAACTGAATCCAACATAATGTCATTCTTAAATAGTTAAAAAGTTTGCATTTTAACTTATACTTTATGTAAACTTGTGTGAGAGGAAAATTGTGTGGGAAAGTGCATGTTGTGTTTTTGTCCGTTTCAAGAACCTTAAAACTTCTGGGCTGCAGTACCGGTGTTGTGCCGGTAGGTGGTACAAGACACCCTTGCAGCTCTGAGAGGATCAACTCTGGATCCAGGGTTTAAGGTAGCAATGACCTCAGAAAACAGCCCAACTTCACACTCCTCAGTATACCGAAAACATGACTGTGCTCTTTTACCCAGCTCAATTAGAAAAGTGTGTGTGTGCGTGCTGCTTTAAGCCCAGTAACATTTATTTATTAGCATCATATTACACATGTATATTAAAATGCCATGGACGTTCAGAGCTTCTGCGTTTTTATTTTTAATAGAAAAAAGTATTCAAAATAATACAACAGGATGTATTCAGTAAAGACAAAAGAAAAAAAAAAAAGAAAAAAAGTGACCAGGTCTGTGTCTCCACGGCAACAATGCATCCCACCCCTTGATCTCAACCCAGTTTGCTGATTATGTTCATGACTGCGGGTGAACACCGAACCAAAGCAGAAATGCAGCGTTTTAGGGAATATTTCTGATTGCTGGACAAGATGGTCCGCTGGTGAGACGAAGAGGACATGCGGGTGTGCATGTCTTGTACACACATGCAGAGGTGTGCTGGAAAGAGTGTGTGTTACGATAAAAGACTCAACGTTTCAGTACGTAAGCTAAGACATTACGAATAAGGAAGCACTGGGTTGAGACATTGAATTGGCTGCTCTGAAATGTGGAGCTTCAGTCTGCTCATTGTTGTGATGAAGGTGATAATAATGCACCATGATGAAAGTAAAAATAAAACAAACCAGAAAAGAACGTCAGAAAAGGAGGGAATATAACAGAATTAGTGGCTGTTGCAAAAAAAAAAATTAAAAAAAACAAAAAAAAGTCATTGACTTCAGAAGGCAGGAGGAGTTTAGAGTTTCTATAATCACAGCTCTCTCCCTACTATCTCTTATTAAAATATCTCACTTCTCTCCCTCTTTCACCACCCCCCTCATGCTTCCTCTCAGTCCACGTTCATCAGGGCCCAGACTGCCCCGTTTGTAGGGTGGTAGGCCAGAAAGTTCAGCTTAGGTCCTTGCAAAAGTGTGTGATTTCTCAGCCTTCAGCATCTGTCTTCCTTCCGTCTTAATTCTGTCTTCACAAGCAGTTCTCCATCTCCCACACACCCATCCAGATGCTCATTCTTACTGGGCCTCCACATTTGTGTGTTCCTTTGTCTAGCTGCAGGGATTACATAATTAGGATCAGGCCACATAGGAAGAGGCGACCAGATAGGGAGGTACAGATTAAGGGTCGCGAAGCTTCCACTGTCTCACTCGAGGAAATGTCTCAGTTTGTCTGAACGGTGGGAGGCTATTTATTCTCTTCGACGATGTGTCCACATCTGTCATCTCTCCCTCCTTTCACCTGTTTGTTGCTTCATCGATGCACCGTCTCCATCTGCTTGCTCAAGGGCCCGAGAGGACGGCCATAATCTCTGTAGAAACTTTGCTTTATCCCATTATCTTATCTCTCAGGAATCCCCTTCACTCTCCCACTTAAAGTACTATCTTTGCCATATGTACAAAAACCTCTCACACACACACTCCAACACAGTTTCTTGTCACAACAAAGTCCCATTGGTAAAACACTGATTTAGCTCGCTCTCAGGCACACATCAGCATACTCAAACACAAACACACACATACACACTTTCTGTGGGCATAACTTTCAAAGGGCCTCTTTGCTATGTCCCATCTTCCTCCTCCTCCTCCGAACAGTAGTCTCGCCCCTGCACAAACAGGATTGGGAAGAAGATAAACAAGAGATGTCCATGATTCAATTTTTCCACACACACACCTTAGCATACACCCTCCTCTATATGCAGCATATATTTTTAAGTCTATATGAGACAGCTGAGTGCAGACAGGTGAGCAGTCATGTTTTGTTTACTCTATGAAAACGGACAGGTAACTGCTTTACTTTAGTCTTCAAAGCGTCTCTGACAGCCTGTCCGACTCAAAATCTCCCTCTTCAAAGTAGGTTTTAACACAGGTCACCTCAGGAGGTTGTGATGGAAAATAAGTACATATATGCTATCCTGTGCCTACAAAATACTGTAAAGCTGTTTATATATTTTTTAATTGAAAGTTAAATATTCTGCAGAAAAAAAATTATGAAGGAAAAACATTGCAAAGGTCACCTTTTAAATTACATACAATTTTATAAACTACAGATCGCAGTGCATGTTAAATATTTATATTCACTGATGAAAAGGATCCAAACTGTTAATCTTATCTGAAAATGCACATTTCAAAGAATTTAAAAAATGGATCATTATTCATTTCTCTGTGAATGATTGTGATCATGCATGAGCTTGCTGAATAATTCAAATTACTGATAAAGAGTAGCAATTACCTGTTCACCCCCCCCCCCCACCCCACCCCCCCAAACACACACACACACACACCTGAAGCTTCATATTGAGTTTGCAAGCAGAACGACAACAAGGACAAATGATTGCTTCTGCTACACAACCTGTCCCTTTATATTCTGAGACCCGGCCATTTCTTTAAACACTCTGATACCCTCCCACCCCACCCCACCTCTGAAAAGCATCCCTCTTTCCACACCTTTAAAAGCATGCAAATAAACAATCTCCCCTCCCTCACCTTCTCAATCTTCTCATCCAGCATCCTGAAAAATTCCTGCTGGCTTTCTGACGTGTGAATGCTGAAAGAGACACAGGGAGGGAGTGGGAAATAAACAGAAAAGTGACGGAGAAGGGGAGAGGAAGTCGGCGGTTAAAGATGAGGAGGAGATGGGAGGCAACAAATACATCATAAGAATTTTCCATTACCCCCCCCCCCCCCCCCCCCCCCCCCCCCCCCCCCCCCCCCCCCCCC